>JAIPRL010006041.1:0-29210 GCA_025469235.1 Pemphigus obesinymphae | reverse complement strand
AGGTATTAAATAATTTGTTATCCTACCATACATTAAGGAGGTATAGATTAAATTCTAAAATTTTTAATTTGATACTTAAGCTTGAAATAAAAAAAATTGACTTGTAGGTACTTTAAATTTTTTTTTTTAAATATAGGTGTATTAATAATAATAAAGAATATTACAATTTAATTGTTATACGCTGGATTATTATTGGAAATCTTTATACCTGAATAATACAATAAAGTAAATGCAAAGAAAGCTACAGTGTCCAGATTAGGAGAAGATTCTATGGTACTTTAAATTTAATGAGTACAAAAGAATTATTGTTACTTTGTTTATCAAAAACAAGAAATTTGTAAACCGAATAAACATGGGCTTGGATAAATAAGTGTTGAAAAGTATTGTGAAATATATACCATCTAAAACATCGGTATTGAATTCATTCCAAATGGAAAATACATCAATACCAAGAATCTTTTAGACGTGAAATACCTACTGGAGAAACATTTTGGAAATAATTGGGTGGATGAAAGACTCGGGATATTATGAAAGAACATATATCCCTGAACAAGAGAACTCAATAATAATTTTGGAAGAGGTTCCTCTAAAGTGAAATCTTGATAAGACAGTGAAATCCATCTGGTGGCAGACATATCAGACAAGTCACAGAAATTTAAGCTGACCCCGCGATTACCATCTTACAAAATGTTATATTTATTGTCATAGGCACAAATAGCTCAATGTTTTCTAGATACTAGATACTCACCAAATATACCAGATACAATCTTGAATTAAAATCAAGTTCTCTGATAATAATTGTTGGCGCCGAAGTCAGTTAAGTACACGAGAGATTTGGATGAGTAGGTGTTTAAAAATAGGTACACTATGCCTGGAGAGTATGCAACCAGAAGTCGACAGCGCTACGCTGGAGACGATTGAAAAATTATTTGGATGCGCCAAACAGTTGCGTTCTCTCCTGGCCCAGAGTATAGATAAATCGTAGTCACGTTACTATTTACAAATAGCAAATAGGTATCTATTTCTATAAATATAATATATACATATACAATGGGATAAAAAGCTGTGAATATAAACAGAAAACAAAAGGGGGTCTGAGCGGAGCAAAAAGGAGTATAGAACGCAGAACAGCGACGGACAAACGCATGTATACGAACGCAAATGTAGTCCGTCTTAAAAGCAGTTGCACCTGGTAAGTGTTGCACTTCAGCTAATATTTCATGATATACCTACCTACCTTTTTTTTTTTTTTTTTTTTTTTTTTGTACCGGAGACTGGGGAGGAACTGCGTTAGCATTACTTCTCCCCAGCTCCATCGTTTATTATAATCAACAAGACTTAACACACTCTAGGCTTAGAACTAATCAATACGCATTTACATTTTTACACATTACTACAATTACAAAACTTAAATCTAACATGAATAAAAGCAATTTCCTCTTTGAATTGAAGGAGCAGTTTGTTCTCTTCCCGACCCGGTGAACCGCACCCGCCAGTCTCGCAGTCCCGTTACTGAGCGCGACCTTGC
Source organism: Pemphigus obesinymphae (assembly GCA_025469235.1). Classification (NCBI taxonomy): domain Eukaryota; kingdom Metazoa; phylum Arthropoda; class Insecta; order Hemiptera; family Aphididae; genus Pemphigus; species Pemphigus obesinymphae. The sequence goes on along the minus strand of JAIPRL010006041.1, from coordinate 27,682 downwards.
TGTCTCTTCCTCTCCTCAGCTTCTCGCATTCTCATTAGCCTGTTGACCAATTCAGTGATCCTCTTCCAGGCTGCTTCTGAACGGAGCAACACGCCGACTATGTTCTCTGGACTGAGGTTGTCTACTTCCAGGTACACGCACGCCTCCCGTCTCCATCGATGCCACACAGGCATCACAGGCGAAGATGGCATGCTCCGCGTCGTCAGGACTGGCCCCGCATTGCGAACATGCGTCTGAGTCAGCCCTGCCGAAGCGATGAAGGTACTGATTGTAACACCCGTGATTCGTCAGTACCTGACACAGGTGGAAATCCACGTCTCCGTGCTTCCGCCTGAACCATTTTGTTACGTCAGGGATGAGGCGGTACATCCATCTACTCTTGGTTGATGTGGCCCACTCTCCTTGCCACTTGGCTAGCATCTCCGATTTGGCGTTGGTGGCGCATCCTCCATTGTACACTATTACCCTTTCAGCCGCCTTTAACGTTCGCCTCAAACGTTTGTGGTTCGAGACTTTCCGCAAGCAAGTTACCGTGCTCAGCTGTGGCTATGATAGCCACATCATCAGCGAAAGCTAGTAACTGTACGTTGCTAGGAAATGCCAGCTGCAGTAGTCCGTTATACATAACATTCCACAGTGTTGGCCCTAGTACAGACCCCTGCGGAACGCCTTTCCTAACCTCATATTCTGACATGATTCCACGGTTGTTATGTTGGATAAATCTATCTGAAAAATATTCAGATATGTTAGATGTCAAATAATCTGGCACAACCATTTCCCTCAGAGAATTCAGTATACAATTCCATGGTGCCGAGTTGAAAGCATTGCTCACGTCGAGTGTGAGCATACCAACCACTTTGCCTCTGTTATTGGCGACCGTAATGATTTCCTGGAGTTTCTTCAGAGCTCCGATCGCTGATCTATGTCTCCTGAATCCATATTGATTTTCCGCTAAAGCATTTGTGTCCTCCAGAACTCTATTGAGTCGCTTCGCGATTATCTTTTCCAATAGTTTGCCTACAGAGTTAAGAAGGCATAGCGGCCTGTATGATGACGGGTCATCTGCTGGGCGTCCTGGTTTGAGCAACAACACCAGTTTCGCAGTCTTCCATTCTATCGGATAGTGGTTCTCGGATAAGCATCTGTTAAATATGCCGGTGATAGTGGCCGCTTCCAACTTGACAACAGCTTTCAAAATCTCATTCGCAATTCCATCCGGACCCGGTGCCTTACCGTGCGGAAGCCCTGCGGCTTCTTCCAGCACCTCGGATTCGGTAATTACGGGGAATGGGGCACTGCCTCTCGACAATTTGTCAGAGTACCCAACCACTTGATGGTTCGATGCTCCTGGGAACAGTTTCTCAATAATAGAGTCAATCCATCCGGGAATATCGGCACCCAATATCGGAACTCTGGCCTTGAGTTTCTTCATGACCAGTTTGTATGGGCGACCCCACGGGTCACTATCAACGTCTCGGCACAGATCTCGCCAGCATTTATCCTTGGCGATCTTTAAATGGCAGGTGTTATTGTAAGTCGACTTTTTTTTCAATAATAGGCCGGTTCCAAGGTACACATTGGAAACAATTGAATAGCCCCTACGGGAACGTATACAATTTTATTAATAGATTAACGACAGTACGAAAAATGAGAAAAATAATGATATAATTATGTGGAATATTACATTATTTTTGTGTTTTGGAAAATACGTAAATATCGATCGACATTCGTCTATACGTACAAAAACTGCGGGAAATCGATTGTTAATGTGATTAAAATCAAATAGACTCGTAAAACGAGTCGCCCGTCTTCGACGTTGTTGGGGAAAAATCATATCACCGTCTATTCATTTAAAATAATATACGAGTCCTTCGTCTCCAATGTGGTTATTAAGTATAAACTTATTATGTTTTCTAAGAACATTAATTCGTTGCCACAATAGGTTTAATAATATTATCTTATCTTATCTTTTTATCTTAACTTTTTATCTAGATAACCAAAATGTATCTTTTATCTTTATCTTAGATAATCCTTCTGTCATTATCTATATCTTTTATCTAGATAACAAAATGAGTTATCTGTCCCAACACTGGTAGTAATACATTATATAATATTGTATAACGTTATTTGTCACCGTCCATTTAGGTCCAATCTCCGAACGGCGCCGTTCATGTCGTTTTTCGTTCTATTATAATATTAGGTATATACGCCTAATGCAATATTTTATTTTAATTTCTTTTAGCGTATTTTCATGATATCGGTATAATACGGTGAAATAATAACGATAAATTATTGACTGACGTTGTCGAGAATCACTCAAAATGTATATCTGTAAGTAAGTAAGCACCTACACAGAATGTGCCCAAGCGACTTCTATATATTTTACACTTTTTGTATTTTACTCTTCCCGCAGGATAAATAAAGATTATTAAATGCGTTTTCATTTTTTTATTATTAAACTACCTACCGTAATAACACGTAGTGCGCGACATTTTTTCTAGTACATATAATATAGCCCCGGGTTCGTCCGATTTCTTTATCAATATATATTATACACAATATTGTTTCGTATTTCGTTGAATTGTAGTATTTAACTTGGTTTACACATACGCGAATAATAATATAGATAAATATATCGTTATGTATAAAAAAATATACATGCGTATTATTTCTGTCTCATGTTTAATGACAGGTACTAAAAACGAGGTGTTTCATTTTTTACTCGAATAACCCGTTAAACTAAAAAAAAAAAAAAAAAACATAAGTTACGATTTTATTTAATAGAAAATTCCTATAAAAAATATCTTATTCTTAGTCTATCATAAATATTTTAGACCGTAATTGTAAAAATCTAAAAAGCACACATTTTTTTTTTTTTTACTTCAACCTCCATCTTGAGGCACCCCATAGGGTTGATCAATTGCTACGAAATTTGAACTATTTTTTTTTTATAGATCTTATTAAATTCCGGGGGTGGTCCGATTAAAATTTTAAATAAAAACATACACTAATACCCTAATACATATACATAGGTACACTTAGTCACTTAAATTCTGAAAATAGTCTTCTTGTCCATCGTAATATATATATATATATATATATATATACAATTACTTTCTATGAAATTATTTAACAAGTGGTGGTCTATCAAATAATAATTAAAATATTTTTCTATTAGTATATATATAAAAAAAAAAATTAAACAGTCGGGCGTTAAAACTTGACTTGTCCAATATAAAACTGATAGTCCAGTATTTATTTAATATTAAATGACAATGATAAATTATTTATTTCTATAAAACAATTCCTAACGCAAATCGATATAATATGTACAATTATCACTGTTAAAAAAAATTTTTGTAAAATTTACGAGATCTCGGTTTATTATGTATTGACATCATCGGTAAAAATTTTAAGTACCTACTTGAATAACGTAGAAATTCGTATTCCTTTGGAATAACGGAGAAACACAACCATTTTAAACTATATTTTCGCCGTTATTCTGTAGCTTCCAGTTTATCGAAGAGTAAAATACTGACCTTTTCCAAGTGTCTACTTTACTGAAAAAATTGCAATCTACTAGTGATAAGAACTAAAAATAATATTTTGAATTTTAATGTTATATAAAAAAATTAAGTGAGCCAATTAAATTATTTTCTAAATAATTTTAATGGCAACCCTAACAATAATTTCATCAAGATAGCAGTTATTTTGAAATTTCTTTTTAATGTACTTAAATATATATATAATATTGTATATACATTTATATGTTAATTTATATATTGTATTTATCATAGTTATTTAATTATATTTATATAACATAGGTATAATAAATTATAACAATAATGTAAATGTGTTTCAGAAGCCTACCGATGATCCTGAAGCAATAAAAATGCATTGGAATTGACTTTGTACTCTACAATATTTTTAAATGAATTTTTCAAATCCAGGAAAGAAAGAATTAAAAATATTATGTGTAAATTTAAAAAAAAAACAGCGGTGGTAGGTAGCAATTTATTGATATAGCAGAATATGTGTTTTGGAATCCAGCATTACCGTTATCAAATGATACTGTTGAACTGATCTTAACTGGGTAAAGGGAATGATTGCAGTAAAATCAAAATGAAGAATTTCGTTTGCAAAATGTGAACACATGTAGAAATATGAAGGATAAGACTTTATTTTAATGTTTTTGTTTTTATTTTATTATACTAATATATTTGTGCGTATATTTTTGGTTTACAGAAAAATATGTTACCTATATATTATAGATTGGACCATCTAAACTAAAGTTTTTCAAATTCTTGTCTAAAATATATGATGATCCAAAAGAAAATATCGGGTGAATAATTAGAAATTTAAACTTCAATAGATGAAGCAATTACTTTATTTTACCATGTTCTCAGATGACGTATACATTTAAATAATTTAATATTATAATACATATATATATGATGTTTTATCACTAAAAATAATTCTATATTTGTTTTTTATTATTTATTATTTGTACTTGGTGACTCAATAAAAACCATTTTATTAATTTTTTAATTAGTTTATTAATATTTTTTTTATAAAAAAAAAATATAAGTATATATAAAAATCTCAAGGAATGTTCCTATAGAGGTAAAGTTAACATTTTTATTTTTTAATATATTTGCTTGATAATTATGTTATTGTTATACATTCAAAACTCAAGTACGGTCCCTCAAAATGATTTTTTTATGTTCCATTTAAATTACTTCTGTGGTTTTTAATTTTGTTTGTTTTTTAATTATTATTGTTATTTCTAGTATTATTTTAATTTTATTTTACGTATAACGCATTTATTAATAAACATGACATTTATTATTATTATTCTTATATTTATTTAAATCATTGACGAATCCTATGCTTAAGAGTAAATGTTGGAGTAAATACCACTTTTTATTACTCTTATTTAAATAAGTCACTTAAATTAATTTTTTACTGAAGAATGAGTAGATTCTGTTCAATAATCCGTACATAAATTTACATACATTACCTACATAATAATATAGTAAAGTATTTAAAATATTACTCTTAAAAAAATTTTTTATTGTTAAGTTATCTTAAATAAAGTCTATGTTAAAAAATAATATTTATATAGACAGAACCAAAGTAGTGTTAATTATTTCGATATTTCCAACACTATAAGATATGAATAATAACTATAAATATTTTTTTTTCTTTTCGATGGTATATTTTATGGGTGTTTGGAATATTGTAATGGTCTGTGTTTTAAAAGACATTATAAATGGATATGATAACGGCAGATAAAAAGTATTAACAAATAAATCAATGGTTTTAGAAGGTAACTAATAATGAATTTATTATAAGTATAAAAAAAAATAAATAAATGAAAATACAAAATAGGTAACTGGCAGTACTTAAGATTAGGGAATTAAAATCATAAGGGGTAGGGGGGGGCGATAAATGGTAATTTATTATAATATATTTTTAGAGTTTAGATCGGAATCATCCCGAATCGTATACATGATGGTAGGTTGGAAAACATAACGTTTCCATAACGGTAATTTAAAAAAGGGACAAATTTTAAATTATATACATGAAAGACGGTTATGACCTTATATAGGCCGACTGAAATAAAAGGAAAATAGACCATCTACTGAACGTCATATCATCAACCTGGAGGCCATCAGCCCTTCAATTCAAGTCAATAATTAGTAAGCCACACAACTTGACTATCCGAACATTATCAGTAATACCGGCAGTATGCACAAAACCAGAATAGTTAACTGTCTAATTTACATTTGGCGTGTTGAAATCACCACAAGCCAAACCATGATCGGAATCGTTAGATCGTCAACTTTGGTGAATCGAGTCAACGGTTACTTGTGCGTGTATGTTCCTATCGCTCCCAAATATTATATTAAATATCCGTCGAATCCCAATTCGGCATTCGCGATATCGTCGGAAAGCCAAGTTTCAGATTATATGATATCATACGACAATAACGTAAAGTTAGCGTGGAGCTTGAATCGTTTTGTACAAAGTCCACGAACATTCTAGTAGTAAATATCAATAAAATAAACGGAATCGGACTAGAAGTTCAAATCATCGCACAAATATAGTGTGACGTAGACGGAATTTTTTTTCGGAAGGCACATTTAGCTTCACAACAAAAAGAACAATTAATATTATTTAAACGATAACCGTGCAAAACCCGAGTTAATATCATGAACTATGGCGATTATTGGTAGTGACGGGCAAATTCGGTCTTGGTCTTGCAAAAATGCAAGACCAAGACCAAGACCAAGACTGTACTAGAGCTAGCAAGACCAAGACCAAGATTTTACTATTTCATAGCAAGACTGAAATAAAAATGTATGCAAGGCCAAGACTTAACTGCAAGACTCTTGCAAGTCTTGCTTTTAAATAAAATAAAAATTAATGACATAAATACGTTATTTATTAAATTTTTTTTCTTGGTATACATTATTTATAATTCCACACCAAATCTACAGATTTATCGTAATGCAATCATCAATATCCTAATGTAATATTTTCGGAAATAATTATCGTTTATCGAATATATGGGTAAACAGATATTCTACTATTTCTTGAAAGTTCGGTGTTATCGAAAACAGTCAACTACACAGATACCTACCTAATTATTTTTTGTGAACGGAGGGGGAAATCACCCCCATCCCATTACTCCCTGTATCCCCCTTGTGTACGTATAAATAAATTATTTATTCTTATTTATAACTTGCAAGAATTTTGCAAGACCAAAATTGTGGCGTTCGACAAGGTCTGGCACGACGGTTTGATATACAAACTCCACACTATAGGCGTACTGATCCAACTCGTAAACCTAATCAAATCATTCATCACAAATAGAACATTCCAGATAAAAATTAACGACCACCGGTCCACTAGTCGTACAATAAAAGCAGGTGTCCCCCAAGGCTCTTGCCTATCCCCTCATCTCTTCTCAATTTACATCAATGACATGCCCCAACACCCAGATAGTAAAACAGCACTATTCGCTGACTACACACTCTTCTATGCTACGAGCCCCAATCACAAATCCGCTATAATCAAACTCCAAAGACAACTAGACTATGTTCAACCCTGGTTCGACAACTGGAAAATTTCCATAAACGCAGCGGAAACTTCAACAATTCTGTTCTCCAATAGGACTCCTAGGGACATAAAAATAATAAAAATTAAAAACTCTGAAGTAGAATGGTCAAATACTATTAAATACTCAGGAATCCACATAGATAAAAGCCTAACATTCACCAAGCACGTTCAGAAAATCGTCTAAAATAATGCAAAATTCGTAAGAAATCTCAAATTAAAAACCCACATATATAAATGCTATATCAGACCCTTAATCACATACGCCAGCCCGGCGTGGACGTCAAATTTATCCCCTTTGGTATGGAAAAAGCTAGAAACACTCCAATCAACCACCCTTAGGACAATCACAAACCAACCGTGGTTCACAATGAATGCTCCCATTAGGAATTCGGTCAACCTTCTCACATTAAAGGAAACGTGCGATCAGCAGCGTAGTCGAGTCCGCGATAAAATTTCTAACTCTCCCTACCCTCACATTCAAGAATCAAGCGCTAGGGCCCCAGTCGTCCAGCGATTCGTCTCGCGTCCTATTGATTTCTAAAGCCATAAATATCTAAGGAAAATTTCACCCACTTCATTATAATTTCCGACACTCTGAAAAAAGCAGCAGCTTGGAGCAAAGCAACTAAGACCAAGACCAACACTGCCATTGTCTTGGTCTTGGTCTTGCTTTGTGCATCACTAATTATTGGACGAGACGTGGACGTTGATTGCTTTCTAATCCGATTTTTTGGATCTAACTCGACTAATTATTATGCTGGACCTATTAACTGACGGTGGCGAATATCGCGCGAAATTTAGTATTTGATTTTTGGTTACCGTGTGTTATGACTATAATGCATCTCTGTTAAATTAACGCGTTTTTGGGTATCCGATAAACGGATTTTCGTCGAATCCCCAAATTGGACATATATATATATATATATAATACTAAAACAATTAATATAGTTATGAAGTAATGTTAAGTACTTAATGTACAGTAATATATTAAAAGTAACCGCGGCTCAGTCGGTTACTTGACGAATAACGTTCTAAAATGACTTAATGAGAAATGCTTGACGAACGTATTTCAATCACTTGGGTCACAGTGTATAATATACGGTTGCTGTCTGTTGAACGGCGTTACGCGTGGAAGAGATTCGATAACCGATGGGTATATACCGGTGACATTGAGCGCGCTCGCGAGTGAAAATGATGTCACGTATTTATTTCGGTATATATCACGAATACTGCACTGCAGATAAGATGATTAACGATTCAAATATAAATTTGCATATATGTTATCAAACCCTATTTATCACTTACTTACTTTAATATACGTATATATATATATATATATATATATATGTCGCCGCGTAATTACAATGATAATAATCATTATACACTATTACATAGCGAATAAAAATGTAAAATAAAAGTTTGAACGGTTAGGTTATCACGGTGGATTTTTCTCGGCGTGATTGATCGCATACGATATTATGCAGATCCAGGAACCCGAAGAATCAATGTCCGGGACTGTATTTCGAAAGAAATTATAATATATATAGATATGTATTTAACAAAAAAATCGACGGTTTTGATATCTAATAATAATTTAACCCACTGAGGGTGTACAAATAATGAAAATACAGACTATAGATAACTGGTCGGTACTCAAGACGGTGAAATCAAAATCTCGGAGGAGGGTGTGGTAAATGGTAAAATATTATTAAGTAACTATACTGGACCGGAATTACCCCGAAATCGGACGATGGTGGCCGGGAAAACGAAGTTAGTCCGAGGGGTCGATGGTTCGTTGGTATAGTCGGCACTCTGCAGCGAAATTTTCCCTCTCGCGGACTTCTCAATACAATTTGAATCGCCACGAACGCGAAGGAACAATATACGTGGACAGATGTTTCCAAGGAGGGCACACTACGACGACTTTGGTGGCGGAAGGTGATTTAATAACGATCGTACATTAAATGGTATTTTAAATTATCTTAAATTATATAATATATGAGCCTACACTGAAGGAAAGGGAAAAGAGACCATCTACCGAACAATAATGTGTATCTTAAAGTTTTGTAAGTCTATCTTAAATTTAGTGACTAAGTCTCTTTATCTCAGTATTAGTAATTTTCAGCCCTGAATACTTCTTACATAGTGAAGAAATTTTAATATATATCTTACGAATCGATTTTTTTGCTGACGGTTTAGAGCGATTATGTTGTTAAATATAGACCACTCGTTTTGGAAACTGATTTTTTTTTACATAAAACTAAGAAATAAAAATTACACTAATACGTTTAGTAGGTACTTGGTTCAATAATTATACGTAAGTATTTAATAAGCTTAAATACTATATATTATTGAAAAAATCACAATTAAAAATCTAAGACTTAAATTACAGTTTTATTATTATAATGAGCTTCTAAATTATTAATTAATTTCAATACGTATACTTTACAGAATGACGTTGAACATTTTAAGGTTAGCGATCATCAGATGGAGTTAGGTAGGTAACCTACTGCTACTAAATTATTTAGGTTATGTTTGAAAAGTAATATTGTAAGTAACGACTTTTTGTACGATTTATTCTTTTGTCAGATTATTATGAACACAATAACCATTTAAATCTTTTGACAAATTTCAATTTGCAAATGGGACATTTTATTTTTTACATTTTATAACTCAACACATAATTATAATGTATTAACGATATTATAATAATTTTAAATGGCGGATATATATAATATAAAATATGTGTATAGGATATTTTATCCGACAAAAATTACGATTTTTACTTTATTAATTAAATGAAAATAATTGTAATAAATGCATTTCAGTGATTTCTATAGACTATAATAGACTTTTGGGTATTGGAATATTATTTTTTATAAATACAAAATATATACTGTTTATATATATATATACATATTATAATATGTAAATATAAATTCGAAGTGTTTATGCCGAGCGAAATTCAATGCATAAAAAATAAGTACGAACGTAACAGTTATATAAAAAAGAAAAATAACAACAAATACATATTGCAGGAAACTGAACGTTTAAAAGTCATACACTCGAGACATAATAGTATTATATGTTTATTTTAACGCGTATAAAGACGTAATGGAAAAAAGTCTGGAGTAAAAGAAGAAATATAAAAATATATAAGTTCGGGTTCAAGATTTAGTATATTTGCTAACTCTGCGTTAGAGAATTCAAATTAAAAAAAAAAAATGAAATAGAATTTATTATCGATACATGGTGAAAGACAGATTTTCAACTATATTCCATTTAATCCCAGGACTACAATACATTGACGATGTTATTATGTTAGACAATTTATATAATTTATATATTTTATAAATATATATTTATGGATTTTTCTATTTTACCGTGGACTTTGTAGCAACAGTGTGGCCCCTTGATTTATACAACTAATAGCTTACGTATATACTCTTTGTGCGGCTCCTTGCTTTTCTTGTCACCCATCAAAGTTGTTGACTTTCGTGGTCATCGAGCCCTGGATGGATTTTGCTCTGAACGAGTCGTAAAATTGGAAACGCGTATTTTTTTTTATGACAATTAATTGTATCTATATCTTGGCGGTAAGATAAATCAGTGTATCGTCACTAGAGATTATCCCAGGAGAATAATCATCACAAAGTAACAAAATCCTGCGAAAACACACAAATTTGTATTAATGTAATTATTAGACCATTTGTTTTTTGTGGACATGTTTCTATAACTAAAAATCATTGGCGTGGCGTACACTTTTAATACTTGTAGTCATAAGTAGGAAGACTTATGTAGTTATCGCTTTTAGAATAACGTCATCTATAGATAGATTATGTCAAGGCATATATTATATTAGGTAGGTATCTATATGGATAATAAAATAATATACCTAATATAATTTTACTGTGTGTCTACGTACAATGCAATATAATAAAATATCCAATTAATCCATAATTTTTATGTAAATATATATTAAATACATTAAACACATATTTATTTGTCGTATTTAGGCCCCGAAAAATCCGATAACACATTATAGGCCACTAAAAATATCTAAAAATATTTCCGTACTCGTATCGCTTTTTTTGTTGTGTGATCGCGTAATTTTCGCCTAAAAGACCAATAAGTGTGATAAAATTGTGAAACTTTGGAAAGTTAGATTAACGATTTGTAAACGGATATGAATGTATTAATCATGTAAGGGATCGCGATCCCCAGAAGACAAACTGAGGAGTTCAGAACCATTTTTAGAATCGAAATCCGACTTTTCAAAGTTCCACAGTTTTATCACGTTTTATATCAATTCCACGTTAGTGTTTCCGGCCTTTGAAGAGTAACAGTGTTAAAGCTCCTATTATTAAAGAGAAAAAATAAGGATAAAAGACAACATTTCAGAGATTTTTCCGTGGATATATTTTCACTACTGAAGTTCATTTGTATCATAATTTGACGGTCGTACACTTGCTGGGTTGCCAAAAATAAACAACCACGTTGAAGGTTGACATGGAGCATTTTTATCATTATTTGGTTCATAGCATCTAACGATATGACGTTTAATTGAGGTTCTCAAAAACGACGAAATTTGACAGATATAAAAATGAATCAGTTCATCGTTGGCAAGAACCGTCGAAACGGTATATAACGGTCAATATATATATATATAGTATTAGCTAAACGCATTCAAAACATTGTAGAATCATAGTATAATGGACGTAGTATTGAGGATTATTTATGTGGAATTGCTCACATTATATATTTTCAAAATTAGATACCATTAAGTGGTCGTTTAAAAATAATTTTTAAAATTTTATTAATATAACTATTAAATTTTTTAATTAAATTTTTTACATATACTTAATAATTATATTTGTCAAGCACCGTATTATGGTCTGTGATATCGCTTGTCATGTAACATTATTAATTATTAGATTTTGTCCGGTAACCAATTTTCCCTGAAACCCAGTGAAAAATAAAAACGCTTTTTTTGAGAACCAAAAACCAATTCCCCGTTTTATTTTTTTTAATCTAAATGGGGTCATTAGTAACCGGTAATCGAAAATTATATTTTGGGGTTTTTAAATATACAGACTATGCTACATACAATTTTTTTTTTACTCCACCCGTGTATTGACATAAATAAATAAAAGTGTGTAAGGAAAATGTACTGTCAAAAAACTATAGTTTTCATATTATTTTAGACGGGGATGACGTCACAGTAAATGGAGCCCACAGTTGGATCACGCATGGCAATGAATCTATCTAATTCCATGTCCAGGGCCGTAGATAAGGGGGTTAAGGCAGTGGCGGCTGGCGTGCGTTGTGGGTGGTGAGGCAGACGATTTGGGACCGTTAAGTAAATGTAGATGTAATACTATGAAATGCAATGTTTACTTTATAGTTGATATGCACGAAAATAAAATAAAAATCCGATTGAAATAAACGGGGATTCGGAACCTAGAACATCGCTCATCATAAACGTCGCATTGCCTCCACATAGATTAGGTACTGGAACATTGACTTGAACGCCACAAAATTATGCATAATTTAAGTAGACGCCCCAGAAATCGGTTAAACCATAATAATCGTGTTCGAAATTAATTTACTAACAATAATATGAATATAAAATGACTAAATATTGTAGTAGGACACCTATGCTAAGTAGAGATATCTCAATTAAATAGTAATATATTAATAGTGTAATATTTTCATTTTTTAATTGTTTCCCATACAGTGGCTCGTCCACACACCCCTCGATAATAATTTTGTCTATTGAGCAACTGGACTATTAAAATGTTTGCTTTTCGGATTTTCTCGGGGCTACTCGCTTCACTGTCGCCTCGACAATATTCTTCATCATATAGTCATTATATTTGTGGCCGCTCGGACGCCCGTTGCCGTGACCCGTGCCCGCCACGGTTATCATTTGATATCAATAATTAATGAAACAAAAAAAATCTTAGCGATATTTTTTTAGAAATTTCGGAAGATGATTGAAAATTATGTAATATAATAAAATAATTTAATATATTATATAATTAATTAAAATGGGTTCTATTTATTGTTATAATATTGCAAACATTTACTAAGTGAGGCTGAGTCTCACTCACTTCATCCGGCCAGCGGCCACCGGGTTAAGGGGATCGTTAAGTAATAATTGAACAAAATGTAGTCCAGTCGGCACAAAAAATTATTATTCAGCATTTAGTCGACGACGCAAATCAGAAAATAGTTAATGGCCTTTTTTTTTTTGCTTATTTACCGTTTTTGAAAGAAGTATTTCGACGGTTCATTGATGATTTTTATTTTTTTTTTTACTTGTTTGGAACAATAAGTCGGCAAAATTACTCTGATGACCTCCCACATATATTTTTTCCTTGTCTATATCTAGGGTATTCCATCGACAGACTGGAATCAAACCAAGAAAATTCTGTTCCACAATCTAAAAACTCTAAATAAATTTGGTGACCGGAGCCCAACTGGAAATATTTTCAAAGAACCGAAAGCAGAACCCTTATTTTAAAATGAAAAATATCGTGGTTATTTATAGTTCTACATTTTTTATATTTCATTTCAGATTGAATAATTAAATTTTTTTATAATATAATATAATAAATGCATATAATAACAAATTGGGCAGCCAAATTCAGTGGCGTCTGGTCTCTGGTGAAAGCCGGCTATAATTACGAAACTAGTCCATTAATTTCGTTGTGGTAGCTATCAAGAACCATCTTCGACTCTCAGCGAATATCTGAAATTTGAGCATGTAAGTGTTTGAGAAATAAGAGTGTAAAACTGTTAATTTTATTTAATAATTGAATGCTATTACTTAATACTGTCTATAGACGATAAGACGAACAACTAAAAATTTCTTTTATTTTAACTCCATCAATAGCGCAGGACCTAATTTTCACTTGTGGGGGGAGGGGGGCAAAAATTTAAGGCTTATATTTATATGTATTTTTTTAGTATGTAATACATAAAAACCCTCATTAATATATTTAAATATAAAACTATAATAAGTATGTAAAATGTCTAAGAAAGTGTGAAACCAGTTAAACATAAAAATATATGTGAAAAATATAATACTTAATAGTTTTTTTCTTTATAAGCTTATATAAGACATATATATATATATATATATATATATATATTATATATGTTATGATAACATATTTACAAACTTAATAATTAATAAAAAGAAAAACTACAAACTAATAACCAATCTTGATGATACCTATATCTTTGGAACCACATAATATCATTAATGAAATTTAAATTTATTTCATAGTTTAATAGAATAAATTATTTAGGTTAATAGTTTTATATGTTTGATAAAGTATCATACAATAATTTTCATACTTATCAATATTATTTTTTAAACAATATAAAAATAAATTAAGTATAAAATTAAAATAAAGTACTTTTGCAAATTTTAAGTAAACAAAGTCCACGACTGGCTCAATCAAAAACTCGTATAGGTATATTTGTTTTAGATGTTGATAAAATGCACGATAATTTTTCTATCCTATTATATAATAATAATTATTATTTTATTATCCTATAAGATTGTATAATTATTATAGAGTTATTTTGAGATAACACTTTTTGGTTCTTACTAATATTATATTTATTATTATACAGATCGCCATAAGTAAATGGAAAATATGAATACAGCATGATATAAAAAAAAATTAATAATTAAGATATATATTATAGGAGAATGATAATGATTGATAGATTACAAAAATGTAACGTTTGAGTATTATTTATTATTATATGTTACAAATTAATAATGTTTACATTTATGATGATTGTTTATTTTATCTGAGGGGGCAAAAGTATAACTTTTTATACTTGGAGGGGGGCAACGATCTCCTCTGTTCCCCCTCCTCCTACGCCACTGAACTCAATATATTTAATCGAAAAAAAGTTATATTAAACTTATAAAAGTTATACAATGTAATATCTGTGTATAGTCAATACGTAATTTTGATAAAAAAAAAAATATATATAAATATGTTAGCAAATATATGTGATAGTAATCTAAAAAGCAATGTCGTATCATTACGATGTCATCTACTGAGGATTGGTATAAAAATATCATTTGCATATCACTGACTACATAATAATCATCAACCGACGTCATATTTCAATGGAAAAATATATTTTAATCGTTTTTTTTTTTTTTTTTTTGACGTTTTGTGGTTAAAAAAATATATTGTTCAAAATTATTATCTATACCTATTACCTCGTATGTCATATTATATTCATGTACCTATGTATAAGCTGGAAACTTAAAAAATATTGAGAACTGGGTGCAGAACCAGAACCGAAAAACCAAAAGTTGCTCGTCTCCGATTCCATCATCCGATTTGTGCGCGTTTTGATATCACGTATTGTAATTAGTTTTGATATCACGTAAGCCTCGATGTGATGGTTGCCTTTATCCAGATGTATAATTGGGTATGATCTGGATCCATAATTGTAATATTCACAGGCATACAAATATGGCGTTGGTATACCACTAGTAACAAATTATAATAACAATAATTAAAATTTAAGCCAAATTTATCATCACGTTTTTCTTTCTACTTTATGAGACCTAAATATTGAATACGACAAAAATACATAACTAACGAAAAAAGTACCATAAATCCAACTAAAAACGAAAATAAATAATACAGCATAAAGTCAAGTAAATAAAAAATAATGTTTTCAATGGGTAAATCGACGGGTCTTTTATTTCGTACGATACACGTAGACGTATAATACGATTGTGGTCTAGTGCCGATATACAATTATGCCTAAAATATATTTTTTATATTATAATCTAAGAGAAATCAAACTTGAGAAACAAATGCTAGATAACGTTGTTACTTATAATTTTGTTTTACGTTTTGTATTTATAATATATCGTATTTATAAGTTAAAAAAATAAAAATTCGAATGCCAGTTTTTCAATGAAAATACATAGGTATAAAAACAAGAACCATAACCAACGTTTCAGTGATGCCGTATTGTCCACAACCAATGATATATAAATTTTAAACTTCTTAAAGAAAGTTATTAGGTACTAAAACAGAAGTAATAAAAAAAAAACTCAACTTTGGAAAAATTACCATTAACCAAACTATAAATAAAAAAATAAAATTGAATAATAATGTTTTCAATTAGTAAATTGTAAAAGCTTTTCAGTTCGCACAACACATGCAGTGAATGTGTAATATGGTAGTAGTCGGGTGCCCATATCTAAATATACTTAGAATACATTTTTCATATTTTATATTTTATATTATTATAAAATAATAACTATTTTTAAAGTCTTGGCTCCCAAAGCTATGTAAATTTACCACTTAAATTGGAGAATGCGTTTAATGTTCTTTCTTCTGATGTACTATAGAATTGCATGTTAATGGCAGTTAATTCTTCCCAAGCTAATCTGGGTGTTTGGGGGCTTGCTCCCAATATAAAGTAGAGCCTCTTATTCTGTATATAAAATGCTAACTTTTTTTATCCGTTTATTTAAAAAAAAAAAGGCCACTAATACTATTTATTGAATCCCCTGACCCACTGGGCTCCCACTGACCACGAATTGCTTTTCCATCTTTTCGTTTTCCGATCTTCTGTGTTCCTGACTTTTCTCCAAGCTTTCGATACCGGGAACAAAAATGCATATCTGAAAACACCACTCGGTCATTATAGCTCGACTATTCGCATACCGTAGTTTTATCTCTCTGAAATCCTAAAATCGGCTTTTGCAACCTCTTCTGAAAATTGTCGATACCACGAACTTTGGATTCACGTTCTTCGGCCGTTTTTAAGTAGTTTTTTAACCTTTATTTGTTTTCTAATTGTCACCCTCCAACCGAAATGCTTTCTCAATATGTGTATATTATGTTTCGAGAAACGGCATCGTCTGTTATCTGAATAATTTTAATACGAGAAATGTCTACTACTTTATTATTTTGTTTAAATAACTTAACTTAGTGGTTTTAACATGAGTCGATTAAACAAACTTTAGAAGCTGGTTCCAGTTCGAACTCCACTCCGCCAATTCGATTTTCTTGCATTTCAGCATCCACGAATATAACGAAGGTTTATCCCATAAAATCCTAATACATTTTCTCATCATTATAACCATTATTATTTAGTATTTATTATCATTTATCTTTTTACCAAGTATTATTTTGTTATACATATATATAATATATTTAATGGTAAATGAATTTCAAATCTTCGGAACTTTTGCGGTATGATTCAAAATTTAAATTACCTACGTATTATTGATGTGTAGTTGTGATGCTGTATAAAACCCATTATACTCAAAAAATTACCAAGCGAATCGAGGTAAGAGTTTTTATAAAAATCTAAGAAACTTTTTTAACCTATTCAACAAAAACACTTTAGGGGTCAAATACAATATCTTTTTGAAAGCGAATTCCAGTATCTTCAGATTATTTTTTAAATGAGTTAACTATCAATATTGTTTCGACGCAAGGAACAATTTATATAAAGTGGCTTAGTAATGATAAACAATAATCGTTAATTCATTTGCAATCAGCGTTTTGATCATTTATTTTAGCGATTATTGATTATCGATATCAAACAAATTTTATTTTCTTTCTCGTAATTCGTATACCTACGATTATAATATTCTCAACACTCTCGTGTTTACGTCTGTACGGACGACTTTTAATAAATGTGTCGTCAAAAATTTTTTCTTTCCTATGTACTCGTAGCTAATTCTTTTAACTACAAATTCTATTTTTATTAAGCGCGGTATATTTACCCCGTAGTCCCCGCTGGACATCGGCTTATATTTTTCGTTATCGCGTGTCGTAGTCGTTGTTCCTCGCGAGTCGATCGTAAAATATTGTACCTAATTATTTGCATTGCTAAAAATTACGATTGTTTTTTTTTTTTTTTTTTTTTTTTTTTATTGTACTTATTCTTGTTTGTTTTTGAAATATTATGCGATTGTTGTTTACCACAAAATAAAACCACATAATTGTAAGGGTTCGCGCGCTCGGCCGTCTTTTCCGTCCCCAGCAGAATATCACATATAGGTATATATTTATTTTTTATTGTGATTTATATATATTATCCTTTATATTATTATTTATTATTGTTTGTAAAATACAGTCCATTATATAGTTACCACAAACCAATTTTCTTGTTTGATATTTTAATATTTAATTCAATCCTATTTTTGATTTCTTGCTCATTATTCCTTTAGTTCTAACGTTTTTATATTATTTTTTAATGGTAAAAGAGATTGTTGGTTATATTTATTAGCACTTTATAAGCCGCAACAAATATTATTTCCGAAAAACTTCGGTCATCGACTATTATTTTATTATTACGATCAAATAGATGTATTTATATATTCGTCGAGATATACGAATTTGTACTCAAAAGTAACTCTGCTTATGACGTTTTGCACTCATAATGTTACACATACAAGGTGACACACTCTTAAGGTGTTGCATTTACAAAAAAATACACCCGTTAAATTTTGCGCTCAAGCTGGTATAATACAATATGATTATATTATAATGTGTAAGAGAAATCTGATTTGGATGGATACCCAACTTCTACCTGCATGTCTCATATGAACTAAAATGCCTTTAAGATTTATCCATTGAAATCATTATTCTTTTTAATTTTATTATTATGCAATTGTATTTAATTTTTAGTTGGCTTTAGTACTTTTTTTCCGAATTCGAGTTTCATGTATTTAAATTATTATTTTTAATTTTAATTTTATATTTCTATACAAAGTTTAGAATTCTGGTTATGGTCTCGTTTATGTAAGACCCAATATTCTCTTAAAAATCGAATTCGAAATTTATGGTCTGTTGACACACGACGAGTTGTGGAACTTCGCGCAAGTTTTTATTATACTTTTTATTTGTTTATTGTTGTATCGACAGTACAATGTTAAATACTAATATATTATATTAAAAAAGCAAACAAAATGTTTAGGTATTTGTATTTTTATTTGGTTAAAATTGGATTAGTTTATGTAAACAGTGATAACAAACAAACACATATATAGGTATATAATATATATATATTATATATAATATATATATATATATATATACATTAAGGCTAATCACACTAGGTTTAACCTTTTCAGCATTCGGAAAATAACAAAATAACGCTTAAATTAGGCCGGACATGTTTTTTTTTTTTTGGAAAATCAGTGTAGTTCATTTTTTCCTGCATAGATACATTATTTTTCTGTGAAAAATCAAATATAACTTAACATTATTAAATGTAAAACGTAATTTTCTATTGTGAAATACAATCGTGTATGTATTTACAATAAATCAATCTATTTGAATTATTATTACTAGAAATTATCACTGCGCCAAAACTTAATTAATTGAAACAATGTTCATAATACACGTACATCTGAGGTCACGAAATTTTTAAACTCACGAAGTAATATTTTTGTCGATAGGTAATTCATTCGGCTTTTACTCACGTTTAAAAATAAGTTTGAATTTTTTACTCATTCGATAAAAACGTTAACTAATTAAAAGAGTAAAAAGGTTATATTAGCTTAGCAACGGATAATGAGAGGCTAATTGGAGTTTGTAATTATTTATAGCTGTTATTGAAAGATAAGGCTAATAAACTTCAAGTATTGATTTTGACCGAGATCAGTTTTGAACATCTGAAATATGCTTTTTAATTTTTGATTTTATTATAATACCGGATTTTGACAACTTTGTAATCGATTAGGGGTTTGATTAAACGTGGAATTTTTAAACCTAGTTAATAGTAATTGGAATCATTTAGAATAATAAATGAAAACTGTTGGTATTTTGGTTTTTAAAATATAATATTTAGGTTCCAAACGCGATTAAATAACCAAGGTTTTAATAGAATTTAGAAAAACCGGTTACGAACCCAGCTGATAAGAATAAAACAAGGCTTTCGATAAATTTTATATAATCTATTAAGTCTAATATTGTGTGTTAATTGATTTTGGTCCATAGTTAATTAAATAAAAAGGTTTTTATAAATGATTACTACAGTTTTATGATGTCGTTGAAATGTTATATTTTCTAATTGATAACGGGAGTGATTTTTGAGCAAAATGGATGGCTCTGATTTTCATTTCACATCACATATAATTATAAATTTTTGAAATAATACCCTTGATCACAGACGAAACATGGTCAAAAAAATAAATTCCGTATTTTTTTTGTTTAATAAACGCTAAGACTTCTACATGGCATATGTATGCGATGAATTCACTCTTTGCATTCTTGACCTTTTAGCCGTCCGTCATTGAGACAGGCATTTAAGCGCTTAGCTGCCAATCCCAGTATAGTTTAAAAACGAAAAACCATGTAAACGATCACGGTATTTATAGAATGACTATTATAATATGAAAGGTTAAGAATAAATTGTTTTATCGTATACCGCCACCCATATACTTGTGAGCATATAGTTGTCAACAAATGAAACTACTTTGTGATTTATTTCTGAAAATTACGATTTATTTTAAATCGTCATGACATACTACTCGTATACGTATATAATGTATATGACCAAATTCAAGTAAATTAATTTTTTAATATTTTAACGGAAAAATAGTATTTTTCGTCCATCTATCACTACTATTCGTCGTTTTAAATGTTGTTAAAATTTTTCAACAATTTTCGACATAATTACAAACGCCTATTATTTATTCCTGCGTATATTTACAGAAGCATGAATACTTACCTATCCAAAGAATATTTAAATAAATAACTATTGTTTTTGGGTATGTTTCCTTCTTCCAAACTATAAATATTTGTTATTTTGTGATTTTGGACAAAATATTTATATATAATATAATGATTATTAACCATTTTTACGATTAGTGAATAGTATAACTAAATTGTCAACAATTATAAGTAATAAGCAGTGGAGGTGATTGCAGATTTTACATTTTTTATGGATTGATTTTTTTTATCAGTAAAAGTATTATCGAGACCTTTATATGGATTGAAAATCGAAATATTTCCAAAATATCAATAAGTTTCCAGAAAAATGCCTAATTTCACATTTCCGCACACTATAATCGTTAAAGTTCGGAGTAGAAACATTTTAGAGATTGTAAGTGTTTCAAAATGTGAATGTGGCGTATCAAAAATTTGATTGATTAATTATTCATCCGTCCATTTACACATCTATTAAAGTTTAACAATTACCATATTGCACCCTTTATAGATATGAATAATTAAATTTAATTACAGAACATTGATTTTTAACGTACCTATACTAAATTATCCATTGATATAGGCGTCATGTTATTAAATATTCATGTAAAATAAATCACTCCATTCGACGATTGTTGGAAGTTGATCAACTTTACTAAATACCGTGCATACTGATTTCGGAATTTATGGCTTAAAAATTAGAATAAAATAACAACACCTTAGAATGTGGTCTATGGTTTTATACAGTTAATCGGCATAAAAGTATAACATACATTTATCGTAATAACTTACACATAATATAGACGTTTGTGATAAACTTGGACAAACTATTAATGTAAAACACATATTTAGAACCGGGATTTGAAACCTTAATGATGCAAACGATTTTGTCTCCGAAAATTGATTTCACTATTCTAGTGTCGGTTTTAGTTTATAAAAATTGTTAACTTAAGTTTTTGTTCGGGTTTCGGTTACTACTGGTATTCTACAAAAACAACATAATATTATGTTCAATGTCTTCCTTTCTATAACACAATGATATTCTTTACGCGGGACGATGAGTATGTTATAACGTTATATCAAGAGATGTAGAAGTAGAATTCTGTTTAAACTACGAAGTGTATACTTGTATCAATTAAGAAAAAGTCGTTTTTACCTGTTAATCTGTGGATAACCATTAGACGAATATAGAATTTTCCAAATGATCATCACGGCAGTCAAAAAACATATCCAACGACCAAAATTAACTTGTACATGTATATTATATTATTTGTAAATGCAGTTTTATTTCCCCGTTCCGAATCAGCAGGGATTCATCAATAATCAAGATATTATATGGGTTTCAACACAGGAACCGGTTTGAATATCAGTAATTTTGGGTTCAGTTTCCGTTCCTGCCTGCTTATAGAATTAAATAGGTAGGGCATTATCGTGATTCTTCGAAACACTTTTAAAGATTCAATATACCATATTTATTTACATTTTGCAGTGGAAATCTCGTTTTTTATGGCCATTTTCGTAAACATGTATTCGAATTAAGACGAAATGGAAAAAAGTCGATTCGAAATAAGTCGAATTTATGGAATTCGTGCATTCTATTCGTCGGTGTGTTAAAACCGTGTCGAAACGACTGCGTCGACGGCCTGTGAACTTGTACAGAGATGTTGTTTTTCCACAATTGACCCCCTCCCCCCCTATGCGTCGAACGGGGCACGTGTTGTGCCGCAAATCGCCGCTGTTCGTTCGATGATGAATTGCCGGCGGCCAAAGAACGCCCCGCGCCGGGCAACGAGTCAAAATAATATCACTGCTGCCGTCGAGACACGGTATAATTTTTTTCTCCGTTTTTTTTTTTTTTTTTTTTTCCTCTCTTCCTTTTTATTATATACCGAATAACTTGGATGTCAAATTCAGAAAATAACTTGGCAAGCGTATTTTTTTAATTTCCAACGCCCTCGGACTAGATTTTATTTATAAACAGCGGGCGACTAAGGTGAAACCAGGTGAAGGCACCCGTTTCGTTTAGTGGGGCTTTTTACATCATTTTTTTTTTTTTTTTTTTTTTTTTTTCTGCCCCCGTATTTTCCGCTCGCTTTTCATTTAATACCTATAGACACCTCCGCCGTTCCTATCTGAAAATCCGAGACTTTCTGATGTGCGAGTAATTTAAATCGGAAACGTGTTTGATTTGTTTGAAAAACTACGATTGTTGGATGCCGGCCAGATAGCATATCTGTCTAATACACACGTTCAGGATATAAATAATAATAACCTCCTGGCACTTGGCGTAGGTAAATTAGGTACAATCCGGTCCAAAATAACGTCCGACGCTTATCAACGGTCTCGAAATCCTTATATTATTGTGAACGCCGCAGGACGAGAGGATATTAGTTTACGAAAAATCACACAGCGTATAGACAATGGATTTTTATTTCTGTCTAGACTCATACCGATGGCCAGAAACGGTTAGCGAAATTCATTCTCTTCCCGTCTAGGTGGTTAGTTTTTATTTCACATCGGTATTCGGTACTATAGTAACCAGTCCTTAGCTGAATACAGTGTTATCAGTGTTATCAGTAAACAATTACCTACCGGAATTATAGTAATTTTTGATTATTTGCGTAAAAAAATTTTATATACATTTAACGATTGTCAGTTTTTATTATCATTCATTTTTCTATCGTTTTTATTTTTACTTCATTAAAAATACTTGAAATATATACATTATATAATACATAATATTAATAATAATCGATTTCATGATTATTTCTTCTTTTGTTTTCTCGTTTTTTCGTCTGTATCTTAACTTATGTTTACAGACCAAAAACTTTACCAAATATTATTATAAATTTGAAAATTAAAATGGTAAATACTTACTATAGGTACGTATATACCACTTTTTTTTTAGTAATTTTTGTAAAATTATTATATTTTGTTTAACCTTATTTTATTATGTAGAATTGTCGTTTTTATTTTAAAAAGATAAATTAAAAATTTTCTTCGCTTTCTTTGAACTCTACTCAGAATTGTTTTATCAAAATAAATGATTTATCATTGTTTTTAAATGCAATATATGCAACATCTGTATCGTACCGACTTATGAAGTGATTCCACTCACTACAAGTTGGCAGTTTTTAAATTAAAATTCAATTTAACATAGCTACGTCATTTAAAAAAATTAAATTATATTAACAAATTAAACGTTAGTAAGTGTGATTTGAATTATTTTCCTTTATTTGTTTTTGGAAAATCAAAAACCAAAAATATATAATAAATTTGACTATTTACTAATTATTTTGATTTTTTTCTTAGATAAAAATCATAAAGTATAGTTATAAAATAATACGCGTAATATATTAAATGATTATTATTATTTTGATCTCGGCCCAAACGTTCATTAACATTTAATTAATTTACGTCATAAATCTTTTAGTAAATTATTCTCATGTAATTGTGTAAAATTAGTTTCAAATGATTATATTTTCTTCTTTTTTGCGTCTATATACATACGTTATAAATTAATGCTTTTAACTAGGTACCTACCTACCTATAAAAATGACTGTTTTGCGTCTATCATTTAATGATTATGTATATTTTAGATCTAGTTTATGTTTATTTCTACTTAAATACAAAATTTTGCATTTCGTATAATAAAAATATAATTATTATGAAATTATTGATTAGATGAGAGCGCAGGGAACGTTGTAGTCCCTACTTAAAAAAAATATATTTCAGCATACTTATTCTAAATTTTCTAAATGATATAATGTCAAGAACGATAAAAATAATTATTGTGCATATATTTAGTAATATAATATCATATACGAATTTCATTCAGTTTTTATCTTTTAAATTTATCACAAAAATCGATATTTATGTACCGGTTGGATAAATATCATTATAAAACCACTAACTCCCTCTTCAATATTGAGACATAGGAGTATGCAGGATAAGAAATTAGGTAAACCCACAATATGATAACAGAATAACTGTAGATATAATGTTTTAAAAATCCTAAGGCGATTCGAATCATTTGCATAGCAATCAGATAATTCACACAAATTTGTCCAGGAAATTTCTAAAATGTGCAACTTAAGCTACTTATTGTATAGTGTATTGCATTTTAACAATTTAATTCGTTCAATAACGACGAGTAGGTATTTAAATATTGTACTGAAAAATATATAAACTAAACAATGTTTAACGATTGAATATGAAAAGTAATTTTTGGTGCATAATCTGCGAATTTTGAAGTATTTAAAATCCTTGGCTTTCACCTAAATAACATTTCTTTGAAAATTTCAAATTATATATACACAAAAACACTACTGCCAAAGACGGGTTCATACATAATATTATAGTCATGATGCATACGTGTAGTAATAATATATACAAATAAAAACGCCTTCATTTTCACTACAATGTTACTCGTATATCATATATATTTTCAATTCAGTGTTACCACACACACGCCCTCTCAATGTAGTTTTAGGTTTCGTGACGAATTCGGTTTCGAATAAATATTTTTTAGGGATTTAACCTCCCCACCGTCGAAAGACCATCCGCTTATTGATAAAGTAATGTTTTTTTTTTTTTTTGTCAACGAGTAGAATAATTCCAATCGAAGTGCATAATAATATTATATTTCGAAAGAAAAGAAACGCAAATATTTAATATGCTCTGAATATTGTAATTTTATTTCGTCGTGTTTTTTAATGTTTCGCTTAAAACGCTGTGCCAGTTGCCAAGAACGGTATTATATTGTTTTCTAAAAAAATGTATCGGAAAGAGGTTTCGGGACGACAAGGTGAAGGGATTGGAACTAACAATAAATGGACGCACTTCTACATTTTAGTCAAAATATCAGATAAACGGTATATTGTGAGCTTACAAATGGAAACGAAAAATGTGGCTTTCGAATACGATGCACTGTACGGCCTATATAATATATACAGTAAAGCCATTGACGGAGCCTTTTGTTCCGAGTAAAAGGACGAATATTTCCCATACAATATATATAATATTACTAACCATTAGTACAGAGAATTTCGTTGGATACAAGATCACAAGGTTCCGGAAACCTTTCTGGGCACCAAAGTCTGGGACAATCGGTCCCCGCCCGCCTGTTGTGTCTCTAAAGATCAATATATTAATAATGCATTTAAATGTCTTGGAAAAATAATATCAATGATGAAAAAGGCTTCTATCATATTACGAACATAATATTATATCCATTTTTTTATATTTTTATAACAAGTGTTCGAATCAGAAAACCATTAGGAAAGTCACAATATATGCATTTTTAACTGGTCCATTCCACGGATATCGGTGACAACATTAATTCTATTATCACGGTTAATACCTATATACCAATAATAATTACATTCAGAATATGCATGGGTTAGTCTGTAATACGCACATACAGATAAAATAAATTAAACATCTAACTGGTGATGATAATTGAAGCAATCAGATGTAATTTAAAACGAGGCTAATGAGCGTTATTAAATTAAATTAGTGTATGATATGGAATTTATTATTTTCGTAGTACAATTTATTAAGAATGCATAAAACCGCAGAACATAATAGAATCGAAAAGTCTGGACTAAATTAATACCGATTATTGAGATTAAATTGTAACGGATTATTAGAAATAAGTAATTAATAAATATATCATAATTATTTATAATTCCCGCTGTCCGATCGACCTTCTCAAAGATATTATAGTAAATGTGCCTTATCATATAAGTCCTGATTTTAGATTTTTATCAGACTAATAGCTACAAAATAGCCGTTCTATCACTGATTATATGATGCATATGCGGAATTTACATAAAATGTCGGCATCAATGCGTTCAAAGTTCTCAGGCCTCCGTAGACAAGAACAATGAATTATCAAACAATAATTTGGTAGTCTGATAAAATAAGATATTTCTGATTAATAATATGTATCAACGTTAAACAATGTTTATAAAATATCTTGTTTTATGCATTTTATATTAATTATTATACTACTATACAAATAATAATTGTTATCACTTTATCTCGTGCTATGTATGTGGTTATCTCATAATCATATAACGCAAATTAACCTATATTTAAATGGCGGTCGATTATTTTAAACAATTACACGGACGCACTGTACAGCTGTTAGCTATTGAATTTTCTTTATATAAAAACGTTTTTCTTCCAGATAGTATTCATAATCCGGTTTAAAATTATCCGAGTGTTTTAATTATCACGAACTGCGAGAAACGCGCAGTTCCTATATATAGTATTAGTAGTATAGTTCCTATATACTATATATAAGAGTGAGAAGTCTGTGTGGAGAAACTGAGGATTTTAGGATCAGAGTAAAGGTACATCAGGGTTTAGCTTTGAGTCCTTACTTATTTTCCCTGGTAATGGATGAGATAACAAAGGATATACATGGGGAGGTACCATGGTGCATGTTGTTTGCAGATGATATAGTACTGATTGGAGAAAGTCCTGAGGAAGTGAATGGTAGACTTGAAGAGTGGAGGGAAGCTCTGGAAAGTAAAGGACTAAGGGTTAGTAGGAGTAAAACAGAATATATAGAGTATGATTTTGGTGAAAGGGAACACAGAGGGAATAGGGAAAGGCTAGAAATAAAGTTAAGGGGGGATGTGGTGGGAGAAGTGGAGAGGTTCAAGTATTTAGGGTCCGTTGTATAGAAAGATGAGGGTTTCGAAGAGGATATGAAACACAGGATTAAGTGTGGATGGACAAAGTGGAGAGAAGCGTCAGGTATTCTGTGTGATAAAAGAATCCCTATTAGGTTAAAAGGTAAATTTTATAAGGCAGTGGTG
>JAIPRL010006040.1:0-29211 GCA_025469235.1 Pemphigus obesinymphae | reverse complement strand
ATTTTTAGATTATTTTTAAAATGTACATAAATATTTTTAAATTGTTAGATTTTTATTTTTCATAATATTTCTTAAAAATTGCCTATACAGAACCCCTTAAAAATCGCAGGTGTTGCGGCCTCTTAATGATAATTTGTATAATTTTTCTACAAAAATGTAATTAAAATTGCCTATACACAACCCCTTATAAATCATCGATTATAACGTTCTAACTTTTAATTTTAAATTTATATAACGGTATTGGTATTACTAAAAAATACTTCGAAATATACGAGTATTTAAATTTAAATCAATCATTCAAACTTTTGAATATTTTTATGTATACACAAATAAAATAAAAAATCCGGTCAGTAGAGGGTGTAAACACTCCCCTTGTTTGGTAGGGTACTGGTGGTGTATAATATACAATTTAATATAATAATATATAATATATTATATGTATAAGTTAATAATATATTATAATATTGAATTTAAAAGCAATATCATTTTTTCAACAACATGATTCTGATCAAAGCTTCGGTGTATACAGGGTTTATTTCAAGGGGAGACCGGGAGGCAATACTCCTCCCGGAGAAAAATTTATAGCCCCAATAATTTTTAATACATAATTATAGTAAAGAAAATAATAACAGTGCTATTTTTTAGAACCCTGAACATTTTTAATACCCCCGGACATTTGGTCTGAAATAAACATTGGGTGTATATAACATGAGTATTAATTAAAATTAACTCTTGTATGAAGAAAAAACTTCAATATTTGAAATTGCTATAAATAGCCCAAAATTATGAGGAAGATATCCAAAAAATTTTACATAAACATTCTAATTAAATAAATTTTCTGTGAAAATGTCAAGAGTTTAGGACCATTATTTACAGAATTATAATGAAAAAAATCATATTAGATTTTAACAAAATGGTGCTTTTTCATTTTTTTCTTAATATATTGATTGTTTTTTCTTATGTGTTTATCGACAAAAAAAAAACAAAAATTATACCCCTCTATAGTACCTAATAAATTCCTTATGCACAAGCAATTTTATGAAACTATTAAGAAAAATTTAAATCTAACAATTGTTATATATAAAATATATAATATATTATAATAAAGAATCATGTGTGTAACAACCTGGTATATAAACTAATTTTACTGTATTAGCCGAACTGCATAATATTGTTTTGTCATACGGACAGTCTTTTAAAAATAATATAAGTTGAATAATTTTGAATCCGAATAGAATATGAAGAAATAGAATATAAAGAATATGTAAACTAGTGTACAACCATTTTATTTTATACTTTTAAACTAAAATTAAATTAATTTTTTTACACAAAAATAATTAATCAATATTATTTTAATATATTAAAAATAATACAAACAAACATTTTTTCAATGAATAAGTTTATTAAACATGAATAAATTAGAAATTATTATTTAATACAGGATATGTGTTTCACAACAATAATGAACCAACTATTTTTCTTCTTCAACCTGAAAAAATAATAATAAATAGATAAAAAGTGTAATAATATAAATAATAAAATCTACTTATTAAATTTATAATAAAATGTTAAAAAAAAACAATGAATATAGGTAGATATAGGTAAATAAATATAATATGTATTATTTTTTAAATAAAGTCATAGTAGGTACCTATTTCAAAAAGATAAATTGATATTGATTACATGGGAATTATATTTTTGTAATATGAAAAATCATAATTGAACAATCTGTATACAAATAAAAGTTTTTGTAACCTTTATTAATTTCATATAAAATTTTTTTTTATTCTGTTATTTTATAAAGGATAAAAAAAAAAATTCAAAATTTTTGTTATGCGTGATGTGGCATGTGACAAATTTGGATGGCTATATTATAAGCAGGGTCAGATGAACCTAAATGCAGAATAAGCACGGCTTACGGTTCTTTAAATTAATGTAAATGACAATATTTTAAAGACAATCAAATTGGAATTATTAAAGTTTTTTATTTTAATCACTAAATTTTTATAGTTAATATTTTAAAAAACACTGATTAGATTGTTTCCTAAATGTGGTTCTTAATAAATATATAATTGGTGATTTAATTCCAAAATAATTTTTAATGCTTTCAAATTGAAATTCCTTTCCATCCGTTGTATTTTCAATAATTATTTATAACAATAAAAATATTATTGGATATTTTATTTTTATTTTTTAAAAGTATTAAAACAATTTTCAATCATTAGATTTTTATATATACATATTTAATACGATAAAACGCACACAAAAAATTTACCAAAATACATGGACTTAGAAAATTATCTTGCTTTTTGTTGAATATAACAGCAAATATCAATAAATAATTTAAACCTTGTCTATAATTCCAATGTAAAAACATAGACTGTGGCCATGTCTTGTGATGTAACACGGCTACCTTTCTTGAACTCTAGCACCTCAATGAATTGATGTAAACAAATTTTAGTACTACCATTAATTATCTATCAATGGAGCCAGTTCATTTTTTTGTTTTTTGTTTAAAGGTCCTTTAAAAAAAAAAAAATAATGGCTGGTTGTTGATCACTACTCACCCAATGGTTGGAGGACATCAACTTTTTCACTAGCATACAGTCCGTAAAGTAGGTACTTAATCCATTTCTGATTGTAAGAAGTAATGTGCAGCACTCTTTAAAAGTCTATAATAAAATTTCTAATTAAAAAAAAAAATATAATCTTCAAGACGATTTATTTATTAATATTTGTACTTAATTATAATAATTATTTTAAATAGGTATTATAAATTTATTTTGGACTAAGGGAAAAATTTGAAATGTCGGTGATATTATATTCTCATTACCATAGTAGTATAGTTGTTAGTAGTAGTATAAAAGTTACAGAAAAATACTTATAATAATAATTAACAATTATATTATGTAAATAATAATAAGATTATTATTTAGGATTTAGCCATACATGTAGGTACAAAAATGTTATAATGTAATAATTTCTAATAAAGGTCATACAACAGATTTTCCAAAATCAAATAATTCTGATAATATTGTGAAAGAAGTACAGTATAAATTAAACTTATTATGTGGAAAAACAATATTACTAAACATGAATAAAATATAATTTAAAACAGTAACATAACCAATCTAAGGCTACTAGTAGAATGACTAAAAGCATATTAATAATAATAACTAGTTAAGTACAATACCTGTCGGGTGCAACTCCTTTTGAGTGTAAAACCTTAAATCGAGACTCCGATTGAGTATGACACCCTGTAGGTTGAACTTTTATTAGTTTTTTTAGTTTTATTTATTTTGAACACCTTATTAGTAGAATTACTTTTGCAGTTTGCATACGCCGGTTTATGTATTTTATTGGTATTAATATTGTTAATTAATTAATTTTAAAAATATTCCACCTACAGCGGACACTGGCGTTTACTTTCTAGAAGACTGTTCACTCCTAAAGTGTAAACTGTTGACAAAATAAGTAATTCGAAAATTGATCGAACTTACTGTTCTTTGATATTTATAAGAACTCGAACCAGTTACAGGTTTTATTTAACCTCAATATAAATTTAATCAAAATTTCAAGAAATATTTACCATTAAATATAATATTGGTATAAAATTAAAGTAAGTTCAATATAATATAGTAAAAGAAAGAGAAAAGGTGAAAACGCAGAGGAACGAAAGGCATGAAAATTTCAAAATGACCGGAAAAGAGTTTGGAAGAAGTAATGGTAAAGGAACATGCATCAAGCGGTGACAAAAATGAGCCAGGGAATTAAATTTCTATAAGAAAGTTAGCATTTTATATATAAGACTAGCTTTATTGGCAATGCCTACCTAATGCAACTCCTTGGATGTGTAACTCCTAGTAAGTGTAACTATTTGTAAATGAAACTACTTATAGACGTAACTCCTTGCAAGTGGAACTTCTTGTAGCTTGAAACCTCTTGTAGATGAAACTCCAGTGTCAAACAGTGCCTCACTGAAAGAGAAATTTGAAATAAATTACAGTTATTAGTATATTGTAAAAAATTTAGTATGTAGTAGGTTAATGGTTGTGCCCTTTAAACTATTCCTATAATATAAATATTAAATATAATATTAAAATATGTATTGCAACAATAATTAGGGAATATTTCGCCTAACGACGGAAATCTTGTGTCCACAGTCTAGAAGATACACAATGATCATAAAATAATAATATATATGTATCATATCATTGGCAAATCATATAGGTATAATGTATATAGATAATAGGTAGATACTTCTACTGACAATTATACATTAAATTTTAATATACTTCAATAAATGTATTCTAATAGGTATCTATTTTAACTTCAAACAAAATCAATTATTTATTAAATTATTATTTACCTTTTAAATAGTATCTATTTATATATCTATCTAAATATTATATTGCTACCTACCTATATGATATTAAAAGTGAAAATAATTATAATACATAGATACCCATGTTCCTACTGTGATGTCTATTTGGAATATATTGTATATTAGGTATAGGTAGGAATAATATGTATATAATAATACATAATATGTAGGAATCTGTCATATATAATAATAAAAATATAAATAATTATAAATATCTATTGTATTGTATATTAGATTTTAGATAAGTAGATACTATAATGTAAATAGGTAAATGTTAGATAGGTACATACCTAAATATATAGGTAGGTATGTATTGTGAAATAGGTATACTAGTATATATTAGGTAACAATCTACTCACAATGGTTGAAACTGCTGTTTTCTGAGACGGCGGCGATTGGCTGCCAATGTAAAATCATTTAAAATGAAATATACTGAACACAAAAAAGTGTTCGGAGTTATTAGAGCACCATTAAATCCAAACCTCTCAATGAAATTGACCCGTTCAATCCTCATGTTTGTCTTAGGGAATCTGAAATGATTATGTTTTTTTTACTTTTGTACACAAATTTGTATTTGTATTGCATTTGTACTTATGTGGAAATTCACTATCCGACAAGTATCAACCGATAAACAGAAACGATCGTACCGGCCCGGACGGGAACGATTCGAAGATAAAAAAGGTTTAGTCGGAACTTCAAACGTCGGAGAAACGCGAATTTGACCTCCGATGTCGTCGAAAATGATTGCAAAAGCCGATTTTATGAGTTTAATGAGTTCGAAACACGAAATATGATAGTTACTTCGATATTTTAGTTCGTAGTTCAAAACAATTTTTGGAAATTCGGGGTGATAAGACGATAGCACGGGAAACAGGAGCGTACTGAACTGTGTACATACTACATATATTTTCTACATTCTGAGCATGCGCGAGCACCAAAGGGCAAAGACAAACGTCTCGGGCCCAAACTTGCGTGACCAATCAGAAGCGTTACCACATTTTATCAGATTTGTGTTAATCATGTTTATCACTTATCAAAAAAAAACGAAACTTTTACAAACAAGGTATTGAGTAACAACAATATTAATTTATTTTTATTTTATATACCTATAATTTTTAATTTTCATGCGAATGATGAAGGATAATGGCAAGAAGCAGCTAAAATGTACGCGGTGTTACAAATATTTTAGTTATGAAAGAACGCTAAAGCGTCACTTGATGACGTGCGGATCCAAGGATCAAAAAAATGTTATTTGTGGTGTAAATTGTCCCGATATACAGTGTAATAAAAATGTAACAAACGAAATACTATTTCAAATACATTTAGAGGAAGATCATGGCGTGAAATTACAAAAATAACAAAAAACATTTGCAACTATTGATGGTAATTGTGATTATTGAATTTTGTTTTAATAACATTGTGTTTATAAAATACTTTTACTGTCAGATTTCAAAGAATGGAAATTAAAGCTCGAAGATGATGCCTTATGTTTTTATGTGTTGAGCGCTCGTAAAACTATTGGCCAGATTGTCAGAACAAAAGATTAATGTATTTGGATTGTCATCGAACCGGCAATTTTCAAAGCAGATCCACAGGTGCTAGGAAAATAAAAAGCCAAGGCACAAACAAAATTGGTTCTACATGCCCATCGTCAATTGTATGGGTTTTTAAATTACATTAGTCTATGATTTACATTTTGTTATTCAATTAAATATGTTGAAAATCAATTTTATTCATGACTTTTCACTTATTGATTGTTACAGATAGTAACAGAAAAATAAGATAGCACTATTAGTGTAGAATTTTGTAGTACTCATTTTGGCCACAACATAAATCTCAGTAGATTTAATTTAACACCTGAAGAAAGGACCATGATTGCAGGTATTTCTACTTTACACCATCTATTATGAATTTAAAAATTAATTTAGACAAATTAATAAATAATATTATATTAAATGTTTTGATACTTTTATATTTTTTATAATTTTTCATAATTTACTTTACAGGAATAATATCTGGAGTTACTCTTAAAAAAATATTAGATGATATAAGAGATAATGTTCATAATGTACTCAAAGTTAAAACTTTAATTACAAAGAAGGTTCTGTGGAATATAAAAGAGATTTTTATTTGTACGAAGGTCGGCAACACTCATCTGACTATATCAGTGTGAATATGTGGATAAATAAAATGACTGAATTGCCAGAGGAAGAAAATCCTGTGTTACATTACAATTTGGAAAAAGAAACTTTTTTATTGATAATATCTTCAAATTTTCAACTTAAAATGTTTCAACACTTTGGATCATCTTCAAATTCAAAAATCTGTATTGATAGTACCCATTATATGAATGAATATGGTTTATAATTAACAACAATTGTTGTTATCGATGAATTCGGAAATGGATTTCCATGTGCGTATAATATATCAAAGAAAACTGATGCAGAAACATGGACATTTTTTTTCAGAAATTTAAGGATAAAATTGGATCATTAATGCTCTAATTTTTATGAGTGATGACGACCTGTCTTATTACAACGCTTAGGAACAAATAATGTTATCTGTGGAGTGTTGACTTTTGTGTACCTGGCATGTGGATCAATCTCGGAGATGAAATATTCAGTCAAAAATACGAGGGACTCCTGAAAAAAAGTGCTTGATATATAAATCATTAAGAGTAATGCATCAAGAGCCGAACAAAATTATTTTTAAAGAATTTTCGGATGGATTCATGGATAAAATAATGAATGACTATGATACTATTCAGTTTGGTAAATATGTCCAAAATTATTACTTGAATAGAGTTTAGCAATAGGCATACTGTCATCGAAGAAGCTGTGGTATCAATACTAATATGTATTTAGAATCTGTCCACAAGTGCTTAAAATATTATTTAGATGGTAAAAAAAATAAACATTTAGATACCTACATAAATGCGATTTTGAAATTTACTCGGAACAAGATTTTTAAAAGATTTATTAAGCTGGTAAAATATAAATATACTGCTAAAGAAGAGAATATCATTAAGAGCCATAATATTGAAGTTCAAATAAATCCAGAAGCTATTAAAATAATTGTTGATAAACGTTGGGAGATATGTACTGAAGAAACAAATATGGTTTATGAAGTAATTATAAGTTACAGATACATGCAATACTGAAGACTGTTGGTTTGTTGGAAATGCAATATTTGCGTTAATTTATACTTGTGAATGTAGTGATCACATAATTAAATTAAACATTTGTAAGCATGTTCATGCCTAAGATATTCCTGTTCTTCCTGCTGAAATAAACCTAATAGAGAAAGCAATAGTTAAAAAAAATACAGACCAAGACCGTGTAGAGTTGTTGCAAATAAAAAACCGATTAGAAGCCGGTTTAGGAATTTTATCATCCCTTATTGCTAGTAAAAGTGAAGAAATTGCTGAAATTGCATTAGGTATGTATTTATGATATTAATATTTTTAATATACATAATAAATAATTCCGTTTAAATGTTTATGGGTCTTCTATGATTATTTGATATGCCAAAATGTAAGCATTGTATAAAATATTATTTTTTTTATTATTATTACAGTTAAGTAATACTTTCATTTTGATAAGTTACTATTAATATTATACAATTTTTTTATTTTTCTCTATCATCTAACTTCCTATTATATACAGTACCTACCTAACATTAAAAATTAAAACATAGAATTGGTTTTATCTAGGTACGTAGGTAGATACCAGTAATTATATAAGCCTAATTAGTAGTGTATATAAGATTAGTATTACATGTCAACTATACCTACTGATATCCGATAAAAGTTTTTTTGTTTTTGTTTAATTTATTAAATATTATGTAGGTATTCAATTAACTAATTTTTGAAAAGATTAACGTTCGAAAACTCTAAATTCCTTTAACTTCAATTTTGACATACTTCACTATATTATATACTTTCACATTATATGCAAGATTACAGGTATGAAATTAAAATGCCAGTGGGTATTTTCAAAAGATGCTTGCTGTATGTATGATATTAAAATTGAGTGGTCATAAATTATACCTGAAATTTCGTCTGTTTACCATATTATAGTAATAGTATTAGTACCTATATTAAATAGGATTTTAGTATTAATTTAAAAATGTTTTTGCAGTTTGTTATCCACAAAATGTAGGGTCGCGAGTAACAGTGAATAACTTCTGTCATTAATGCCAAAAATACATTGTGTCGAAAAACAACGATATTGACATTTCTTATTAAGGTAGTTATGTACCAAGAACGGATTCTGTAAATTATAAGTTTAAACTAAAATTTATTTTTTGTATATTAGGGAAATAATGAATGTGGCAAAGAATGAAATGTCAGTCCATATAGTGATAATAATGAAACTGTATGAAGGTTATTGGTATGTATTTATTTATATATAAAACATAATATATAATTCTATTTGATATAGGTACTAGAATAAAAGCCCTATATAAAACAATATGTTATTATTACAGTAAAGTAATGTTATCATTTTAATAAGTTACTATGAATATATTACCTAATTAATATTTTAACAAATTTTAATTTTGTCTATCATCTAACTTCCTATTATATATACCTACCGTATTTTAAATTGATAAATTACCATGTATTAAATAGTATTGGTTGTATATAGGTACCTAGATAGATTGGTACCAGTAATTGCATAGGCCTAATTAGTAAGGTATATAATATTATATTATATGTCAACTAAGTTTATATTTTTTAAAAGACATTGATTTTCTTCTATTTTTTTTTTTAACTTTAGGCTTTTTTCAAAACATTTTGTTTATTGTCTAACTTGCTATAATAAGTATAGGTAAGCAATATTAAAAATAAAATAGAAATATCTTGTTAAAATTGTACTTAAAATGTTGTCACTACCTACCAGCAATATATATGCCTTATTGGTAATTTTGTTTTTTGTAAATACCTAATATATTAATAGATAAGTATGTTAAATCTTTCATATGGTATACCTATATTTTTTTATTCTAAGCATTATTAAATGTAGAGTATATTTACTTTTTCATTGTCTGAACTTTGAACAGCCAACTGCAGACTGTTGATTGGTTGTTTGAAAGAAATTATATTTGTACATACCATATAGCTATTGTGCATGTTCTTTTGTACGGCTGGCTTAGAATGAAAGCATTCTATTGTGTGTATTGAAATTATTTAGTAGATTATCTTGAAGATTTAATCTACATATTATATTTTTCATACAATAAAAAACATTTCTATTTCTATATTTTTTTATCGTTAATCCTACAAATTTAATTTTTAGCTTAATATTTAAATGTCTTAAAAATTATAATAACATGATACCTACCCAAAATATAAATATTTTGAAATAAACTGGATTTAGAACACTTTTATTCTAAACCCTCGATACTGTTTTTTTCGAAAGAAAAAATTGAACATGTATATTAATTTAAGTGTCATTCATCAATTATCATTTACTATGGTCGTACAATAATAATTTTTCTGCAGTTGATAATTTGTACATAATTTACATATTTCATATTTCCAACGAACGACTGTCGACCACAATTCAAGATATATAATTTATATCTTAAATTGTGTAGTCGACCGAGACAAAACATTTGATAACAAATCATTCAAACCAAAAACAAGAAATATCAAATTTAAAATTCACATTTAAGTTACAATTTTCAATAATTGTGATGATAGCCCAACTAAAAATTGCAATATTATACTAATGAAGTGGATTAAACAAATCTATTCACAACAAATCATACCTACATGACAACAAAGACATCAGTGGAGTGTTGTGTTAATTTAGTTGTTTTACAAGATCAAATTATTATATGAAGAATGTATGAGGAGTAATGTTAAATGATAATGCTATAATATAATACTTGTAACAAATACAATTTTTTTTTAGTCTGTCTGAATATGGTCGTTTAAAAATTTGAGAATATACCGCAGGATAATACTTTTGTCCCTATAATTGTATAATATGATAGCTTAGTAAAAAGTTTTATACAAAATAATAATTATTATACCTATTTCTAATTTTTTTGCTCCATAATCAAAAAAAAAAAAGAAATATCTTATAGGTATTATAACTATTCATAATATTAATTTTGCTAATTTAAACGATAATTATTAATGATTTTATTCAGATACCTTCAATTAATGATAAATATTTAAATTTATAATGACAAAATAAGAAATTATATTTAAGGAGTTGTATAGGGGTCCCATACAATAGTGGACAAAATGATGATTATCATGACAAAATAGATCTATTTTATTATGATGATTATCCTCCGGCTCAGGAGAGAATGACTGGAGAAATTTGTTTGTTGCTGTACATCTCTTGACACCGCCTCATACCGCGTCATTACCGATTGTAAACTGTCGGCTTAGAACCATTAAACTCGCGACCATCACTATCGATGCACGAATCTGGACGTTCTCGTGTGTGCCGGAATATAGTTTATGTTTTAAGGAGGGTAGAACAGAGTCAGTAAGAGTAGTAAAGGGAATTTATGTATTCCCTTTACTGTATATGAAAGAGGGGAAGAAAAATACCAAAAAAGATATGGGGGGATATAATAGAGAATAATATGTGGTAAGCGGGTGTAAGCAAGGAGGATGTGGGAGATTGAGTTCTCTGAAAGTTGAGGACTATGGTGACTGACACTAAATAGTTGGGGCAAGGGTGAAGGAAAAGAAGAAGAAGAAAACTTATTTATTTTATTAAATACAATTAATTTTATGTTATAGTATGTTACAGTAGCAAATAAAAATTATTGGCAAACTACTAATTTTAATTTTATGTTATAGTATGTTACAGTAGCAATTGAAAATTTATAGCAAACTACTCAAACTACCATATACTGTGTCTGGCAAGTTTTCAAAAATTTGAATTGTAGACATTTGACTGAAACTGTAAGTATTCCTATTATTAATTTTTAGAAAAAGTTATTTATTCTTTTTATCTAACAAAACTGGTAATAATTTTGTGATAAAACTTATCTGTTCCAGGTGATGATATTTGAAAATACAATACACGATCAAGATTGAAGATTTTTAAAATTTTTAATTTTTTAGGATTGTAATATGAACTTAGACATATAATTTTATTATGATTCAAATTATAATTTTCATTAACTTTAGAAATTGTATAATAATTGTAGATGGGCTTGTCATAATTATAAAATGATTTTTTAATTTTAATTTAATAAACATTTTAGTCAGATAAATTATTTATACAGTTTTAATTAAGTATTAATAGTGTATGAATTATTAGGAATCAATCCTTAATCTAAAGATTTGAACATGGTTATGATTTTCCTTGTTGCTTTTGTCAAAATGTCACCACAGCATCAATATTTTTTCTTCAAAGATTAAAATATTCTAATATTAACACTGATTTATATTTCAACACTTACCAATGGCATCTAAACTAAAATATTACAATTTTTTCAATTAAATAATGAGAAATGTCAATTAAAATTTATGTATAGGGTTAAACTAAAAATTTTCATAGATCAATTTTTTTAATATTATTTGTTTTATTTAATTATATTATTAAGTTAAATTATGTTAAGTGAAGAAACGTTAAGAGGACGCTACTCACATATTTGTTTTTGCCGTCTCACATACGCATACCATAGCAAATCTACATACCACATTATTACTACAGTTTATTTATAACCAATATAAGTGTAAATTTACCTATTATCAAAGTTTTAGAGGAAAATACAAACTGTACTCTAGCATGAGGATTTTTTTAAATATCTTTATTTTTAAATTAGTTATAAGTAGTTAAATAACAAATTTTTTTAAATTCATATAACTAGTTTTAAAAATAAAATAAAATAAAAAAACTCCCCGCTAGAGCATAGTTTATATTTTTCTCTATACATTTGATAATAAGTAAATTTACTCTAATATTAATTATAAATAAACTGTAGTAAGAATGTGGTACATACATAGATTTGTCACACATAATATATAAGACAGAGACAACAAACATGTGGGTAGCGTCCTTTTAAAAAAGAACTTCTGTATTTTGTATATTATAACATGGATTTAGACATTTTATTATCTAAAATTATCTTTTCTATAGTAAGTTCATTTATATGTTGGACATGATATCTGTTAGTAAAAATAATTTTCAACAATTTAAATTATAGGTATTGATATCATTTTTATTTTTTTCATTAGGTATAGTTTTTGTAAACATTATTTTATGTAATGATTTGTATATTTGAACTTACAATAATGAATAAAATAAATCAATTTGTGTTTGAAAATTATAATGTGGTTGAAAATACCGCCACAGTCATTAAAGATTAGTCAATAGCTTTTATAGCCCCATATAAATTTCAATTTCCATAATTTTTTTTTTTTGCTAATAATTATTCAACCATTAGTTTGAAATAAAATTGTGTGATTTGTGGTCTAATATTTTCAGTTTCATGAACTTTTATAAATTATTTTTACATAAGTACTCATTGCATTATTTTATTTGTTCACATCTTCATGACTAATATAGAACATAAGTATATTATCATTTATATGATTGTATGGTATTATATATTTTAATCTGATGTATAACATATTCTTTTCGAGTAAGTTAGAGTAAATATGTGTAGGTAGTAGATATAATTCATACAATATATCCATCCTTATAGTTTTCTTAAAAAAGTGGATCTAAATTGTTCAGGTGGTATGTTTATTAACTTATCAAATATTTACTAATAGCCGAAGAAACCATTTTATTTCAAGATTCATCACTTCCGTGTAGAAGGAAACTCTAAAACAAAAATCAAATTATATGAGTTCATAATTATTTTTCTCTGATGTGATTTATTACAGTGGTGCGCACACTACAGTGATACAGGGGTGTTGTTTGACACCCTTATAAGAATGGTAGGTGGGTGGTAGACTAATATTATTACAATACTTTAGCTTGTTAAACTATTAATGTTAAATAAAGTAAAATAGCTTGGGTATGTATTATAGATGGTGGGCATGTCGTAAGAGTAATATTGACACCTCTTACAGAAAATAAGTGTGTGCCCCACTGATTTTTTAAGTAACATAATATTTAAAGAAATATATTATGTATAAGTAAAAGTATTATATTTTTAGTAGAACCATATTTCACGTTTAACAAAATATATTATGTACCTATTAAAAGTTATAATCAACATATAGGTACCTATCTGACTGGTTATAGTTTGTTAAGGGTAGAATTTGACAGTGAGGTTTGAGGGGTCTCAAAATATTTTTTAAATTAATAAAACAAAATTTGAAAGTATTTAATGAAGAAAAATAACCAGAACATAAAAATATAATATTAATATATTATTATTACATTACATATTTATGTATTATTTAATACATAAATGCAAATTGGTTTCTTTCATGTTATATTGAATTTCATATTTAAAAAAATCATTCGAACATTAATGTATTTGGTTATATTATAAATATTAAAAAATAATTTAAAATAATAATAAAATAAAATAAATAATTTAACTGACATTTAAATACCAATGGATCTTCTGAAAAATAGTTAAAATAGTAGGTAGGCAAGTAGGTAAATACCAATTTATAGAAAAATGCTTTGATATCAATCTTTGTCTATAGATTTAGATCATAAAAACGTTTATATTTATCCTCCTAAGTAACATTTGTTTTTTTTTTTATCACAGAAAATAAACGGTCAATATTGTATAATATTAATATATTAATATAAAAAAGTCATTACTACCTAGTGGTTTTAGCAAGTCATTTTCTAAGGAGAGTTATATAGGCAACTTATTGTACGTGGTATTTATAGATCACGTCAAACGTTTGGTTTAAAGGGATTCTGATAGGCAATTTTAAGATAAAATTGAAATTTAACGATTAAAATGTTTAAAATTATTAGTTATATAAAAGTTAAATTTTTATTATTGTGTAATGTTGATATTTGTTTAAATAAATATAAAATCTGCCATCCGTTTTAGATCTACAGCTCTCAATAATTCACTTAAATAAAAAATATTAATTGTTTTGAAAGAGGAATACTTAAATTGTGCTTCTTCAATGAGATACTAAACTATATAGCCTAATATTTATATAATAAAAATTATTTATCTTTGTTATTTTGATATAATATTTATATAATAATTTTAA
This sequence comes from Pemphigus obesinymphae, assembly GCA_025469235.1. Taxonomy (NCBI): domain Eukaryota; kingdom Metazoa; phylum Arthropoda; class Insecta; order Hemiptera; family Aphididae; genus Pemphigus; species Pemphigus obesinymphae. The sequence goes on along the minus strand of JAIPRL010006040.1, from coordinate 14,650 downwards.
AAAAATCACTGAAGAATCACAATAAAAGTCATGATCTTTCATTTTTACCTTTTAAGTTTATGAAATTATTGCAATTTTGTGTATATGATCTTTTACACTTTCTCCCGTAATATTATTCGTGAAACGCAAAAGTCAGTAAAATAAAATAATATGTCAAATTTGATTTATTTACGTGTTGAAAAGTGGCTTTCAGATTGGTAACATTTCGAGAGATAGCTAGTACCGATTCAAATCTGTCTAAAACCAATGATTCTTTAGCACCTCGTATTTAGATCAATCTAGGATATTATTATTTTATGATTAATCAAAATGTATTTATTTTAAGTATTTTGACTATGAAATATGATATTTTATTACTTTGATAACTATGGAACAAATTTAAAAATGTGAAAAAGGAGATGTAAAATTTTACCAATTTAAAAATAGATCAGCTATTCACTAAAAATCTTGGTTTGGACATTTTGCTGATTTTATTTTAATCGACTAGGTTACCTTAATTATTATTATGTGTAAATTAATATCTTGAAAATTTATAGCGATTTTTTAAAATTTATGCAATCACGATTTTAATACCTATTGCATTTAAAATAATTTATTTCAATAAACAATGCAGTAAGCTTTTAATGCAATTTTCAAACCTAGTGGCCATAGTACCTATTAATAATTTTATGTACCTACTCAAAACATTTTTTTTCTAAAGTATTAATTTTTGTTATCAAAACTTTTGCGACATCAAAAGTCTTTTGAGGAGATAATGGAATTTTAACTCTGAACGCGCAGGAGCCCTCAAAGCCCTTTTATGATCAGGTCTATACAGATATGTAGGTGCCCTATAGAGTACGTATAATATGATACCTATAGGTAATAAATAACGATATAATATTATTTACAGTTTTCCGTCAAAATGATTAACCTTGGGGGCTATTCAAGAATTACGTCAGCACGTTTCTGTGCACATAGATCATTCCCTACCCCTTATTAGCGAATGCCAACCAACGGCAGACCTCCTTAATTACGTCAGCATAAGTTGGAAATCCCATCTGTTCGTACTGCTAAAACTAAAAAGAGAAAATGTTAATATAATTTATACTTTATACTCTATACTTTATAGCCTTTTATACTCTTTGGTTTCGCTCCGGTAAAGTTTTAATAGCACTGATATATTTTGTCATCGATAGATTTCGGCTGCGTAAAAATAATTCGTTCGCGTGAATTTTGTATAAAGTTTTTTTTTTTATTATGTCCTGTTGTACCAGCAAACAACGTTCAGTTTCTATCGGTATTTTTTTCCTTCTTATACCTATTATATAAGTACAGGTTCCGAGACCGGGCGAAACCAACTTACCGAAAATATCAATCGAGGTAAGTTTTGTTTTGTTTATACGGCGGTCGGTCATATTTATAATGTTTAGATTTTAGTGGCCTGCGCTTTACCCGGTATTAAAATACCTATTCATATAATATACCCATGTGTATTGGGCTTTAAGCCACTAGTTCAATGTTTTACTATTTTCTTAATTTGTTAAATTATTTGTTTTATACACTGCCAACCAGGCCAATTTTTGATTTGTATTATCATTATCATTATTATACTTTATTATACACAGTGCATTACAAGGGTCTTTAAATTATTTACATTGGTCACCCATTTCTTCATATACCTATTATAATTCTAGTTAAAAGGTCGGTTTCCTATCACTGTGGACATACCTTTCACACTTCCCCCCGCAAAAAGAAAAAAAGAATTCAGAATAATAACCATTTTTTTTTACCGTGGTCACTTGATTATACGTTTAAAATACATCGATTAAGAATTTGTTGACGTCTGATGGGTTTTGTCCTTTATACCATTTATCAGAAAATATCAGCATATGGTAGACTCTCCTCTCACTAAGTGTTGACGCAATACTTGAAATGCCTCTTTTTGTTTTTCCACCAAACATTGCTTAAATAAACTCATAATAATTTCCTAATAATTTTCAGAAATGTAATTTATTTAAAATTTAAATCTACCAAATTTGACTTTACTTGATAAAATCGCCAAAATTAGATGAAGTTGATGATAATAGGTAATACATATTATTAATTTTTAGTTGAAATGTATAAAAATTGTTATTAAAAAAAATAGATTTTTTGAAAAATTGAATGAAATAAGTTTATCTAAAAAAAAAAATGAATATTCGTTCATGAACTCAGTTCAATTAAATTTTTTTCGAACTAAGTATTTATATTCTTAACTTCCCGAAGTCTGAATATACCAATCAATAGTAATATAGATAGGTATAATTTCCTAAAAATCCGCAATTTATGAGTTACTACTTACACTAATGCTGTGATACTGTGATAGGTTCATATTCAAAGTCAATAGTAGGTAATTAATATATTATATAATTTGAATATAACATTATCTCCGAATAAACGATAAATATTATCATAGCATTATAACCACATATTTTGAATAGTTTTATATTTTAATTTTTAACGATTTCTCAATAATAAAATAATTAAAGTTGAACGTTTTGGAAATAGATAGATTATTTAATTCGACAGAAAAATGAGTTGACTTTTTCTTAAATTTTCTCAAAATAATGTTTCTCAGCCATATAAATATAGGTAGATACTATATATTAGTTAGTATCTACAGTATTAAAAGTAAATTAAAACTGTATTTGTGTATAGTTTAATTTGTGAGCTATACCTACTCCTTTTTATTCCAAACAGTTAACCTGCTGCCTGCTATTTTACGTATTTATCTAAATGAAATCAGAAATAGGTAGCTACCTATATTTTGTATATACAATTAGGAACTAAGGGACATATTGACATGCGTATTTAGGTATAACGTGCAAGGTTTTTTTTATAGTTTAGATATTCTTAGGCTCAACTGATTATTAATGATGTGTCCCTCCAAGTATAGTGTTTGTTCCAGTCCAAAACGGGTCTATTTTTTTATGTTATTGTACACTGATTATTATTTCAGATGTATTAAAAGGAAAAAGGGCTATTTGAATTTTTATATGATATATACAGAAATAGGTAGGTAATATTTTAATATTAGACAACTCGTCGCCTCAAAATGAAAAGGTATTAAATAGATTTTTTTTAAAATACATTTTTTCACATTATAAGAACAATTTTTAAAATTTTTTTACGTTGATTGATCGTAGAATTTATTTATTTAATCCATTTATTATAATATATTGAGATACAGAATATGAAAAGTTCTAATTCAAGCAAAATTAGTAATCCGAAAGAAAATAAGGTTATTTTGATAGAACTTAGAACTTTTTCATTCTGAATAATATTTATGAATAAAAAGGTTCTATAAGCGAATCCATTTAATTATCAACATCATAATTTGTTTGCTTATATTACTTCTATTAATCATATATTGAGATAAGTAGATGTTATTTTAGAGTAGATCTGTTTAGACTTTTAATAATAGTTTCATTGATTAGTGTTCACAAAGTAAAATAAAATATAATTTTAAGCTTAAAATGCTCTCGTGAACAATTTATTATTTTTCGTTGAAACTTTTCATTCCGAGGTGACAGAACTATAAACAATATTACTATTTAGGTATAGTTATTACTTATTATTGTTGAGGTTTTTCTTTTATTATCGTTTTTCGTTGACGTAGGTTTATTGTATGTATCAATTTTCGATAACATGTTTGAGTGAATAACGGTGTAAATGTCTCCTACGAAATTTGGAAAATATGCTTGTTATAATAATACAGTACAATAAAACCAACGTTAAAGATAATCATATATAAATATATAATTAGAAATGAATTACTAGGCGCGTCGAGTGTTTTGGACACACAGTTGATTTCTTTTATTGGTTTGTTACGATCTGCTATTGCAATTCGATCAAAAATCATATTCTCTTGTTCTCTCTGTATATCTTGAATAGTTACCATTGGTGACATGGTTTTCCATCCAAATTCATCGAAATGTCTAAACCATTAGATTAACGCACGAATATATAAATGTAACATTTTATTATTTTAACATCACTTAATCTCGAATGTAATTAATTTTTTTATTAGTCCATTTGAAACATTATAGTAAACTAAACTAAACAGATTTTTAATTTTTAATTTTTAATATTGTAAGATTATTATTATAATCAATCGATGTAAAATATACAAAGTTTCTAACATCGTGTAATCACTATCCTGTTTTTGTTAAATACAAGTAATTTTTTAATGGTCTTATCTATATTAATAGTTTTTATTTTTGTCGATTGTTTAACGTTTTATCATCAAATTTTGGCCTCACTATTCTTACTTCTTTTATTCCTTTGCCTTCTCTTCTAACTATTTAGGGTCTGGTACCCTAGTACTGCGTTTCACGTCACTCGATCTCCCGCATCCTCTTGACATACATCCGCTTACCTCATATCACTATCTTCTTACTCCTTTTTCGGTTTTATTTTTCTCCTTTTTTTTTCAACATACATTTCATTAATTAATCTTACTATCTCTGTCATCTTAATCTATTCTTTTTCATTTTGTCTACTATTGAAGCCACATCTTGCATTTTATATATCGATTCATTTCTTACTATGTCTTCTCTAGCTACTACCCTCGTCCACCTTAACATTCTCATTTTTGCTACACGCATTATCTGTTCTATCTTCCATTTACTAACCAGTATTCTTATTAAATATTAAAAAATAAAATAAATATGTATTTTTTTAAAGATGTATAATAATTATCCCTAGATAATTGATGTATGTGTATATACCTGTCCAACGAATAATTAGTGGAATTTAATTCACCATTTGACAGTGCCCGATAGATATCTTCTTTCTTATGATTTGCGATATTGTTATTCAGTTTCGCGTGTTTAATGTGAAGTGTCGTCAGCCTGTGTAATTCGAAAAGATATTTTTTCCCCCCTATATTTTTTAACATTAACAATAGCCACTCAGATAGGTACTGTTAAACGTGTAATATTTGTATAACACAATTTTCTACTTACATTTATTTAAACTATTCAGCCTTTTCATTTTTTTATTGGGGTTGACTAACTTCCATACTGAAGGCATTATTATTTCTGATTGAGTCCAATGGTTTTCTCCCAGTGTCAAATTTACCCACCAATGTTGATAACTGGATAATTTCTTTTCTATATAAAAATAAAATAAACACCGATAGTTAGAAACCTCTAATAATTGGTCAGGACGCTAAGAATATAATATGTATATAATGTACAAATTAACGACAAGTTAATGATTTGTATTTAAATATCTTAATGTGTGTTATATTAATATCGTTCTATAGCCACTAGAATTTTGACAAAGAATGGTGTGGAGGAATAATAATTGATCCCCCCATACAAATATTTACCGCATCATACTTTTTTAAACGATTATTATAGCTAATACTGATAGTATATGGGGAGGCCGGGGCAAGTTGACGAAATTGGCTATTCTACATAAGTTATGTATAAATTAATAATACTAAATATTAAGAAAAATAAAAACTGACTAATTACTCACAGTATATCAAAGAAAATATTGAAAATTTTAAAAGTTTTTCTATCCACTAGTTATGGTAGGAAAATAATTGTTAAAACCTTAATGTTTGTCAACTTGCCTCCTCTATGTATTATTATCTATGTTATAATATTAATAATTTTCAAATTCAATATTGGATATTCGATGTGTCTAAATGAACTACTTATATAAAACTAATCCCCCCATTTTTTTAAATGTTTGTACCCAAAGTTTCTAGTAGCTCCAGTCATTATATGTTTATTAATTTTCCTTTAGAAAATGATATCTAGTTGGTACTTTAAAGATGGAATTTTGTGACTTTTTAAATACTGAATAGTTTATTAATGCGTAAAGAAAAGCTATCGAAAAGATACGTAAAAATGGTATATGAACACGATTTTGGTATAATCGATTATTGTTATTTCTTTCTCATTCCATAAAATAACGATACTAGACTTGGCATTTTTACCAAATATGTACCTACATTAAGTAAAATATCAGTTACCAAAATTAACGTTGACAATTTTTTGAAATGTTTTTACAATATTACCTATATAGACTATTTATAACAATTTAAAATTTTGAGGTTTTTAAATTATAAAAGGATTCATTTTAGGTTTTAAGAATTAAAAATTGAATACAAGGTATATTATTCTAACTGTATTAAAAATCTTGAAAATCGTTAGTCAAAATTTTGTTTATACCCATTTAAAGATTTTAGTCAAAATTATTATATGTACGTAATTGATTTAGGTTATATTATACATTTGGTAAAGCATTTTTTTTAAGACTAAAAATTTCCACTAAATATGTATTTATATCTACCTAAAAATTCTTGTAGAAGTGCTTCAATCTTTACATGCTTGCCCATTTTTATTCTATTAAATAATAATTTAAAAATGCCCCCTACGGCTACCATGGGTATATCTTATTGATATACATATCGAACAATTTTATTTTATTTATTAGGTACTATATTCACAATATCATTGAGTACCATTTCAAAATGATGCAAAAATAGTAATTTAGATTTTAACAACATAAAACTGAAAACGATAAATATGTGAATATATCAATATCTTAGTACCTACTTTGCTAAATTATTGACATTTTATAAGATTTGTATACTCAAATATTATTTTTCGAGACATTTTACATTTAATATTATTATAATTAATAATTTTTATGTATTAATATTTCATATTTATAAAAATGTTTTACGAAGTATTTTTTCGTAATCAATTATCATTGGAAGATAACAAATGATAAGATAACATTGAATGAAAAAGAATTAAAAAAAATTAAAATTAATATAATCATCTCTTATATACCTAGTTTTAATGATTTGTCTCATTACCAGTTTTCTTTACCTAGCTGAAGCCCATATTACCAAATCTAAATGTATGAGTTTTATGTTACTTGTATCGTAATCAGTGATTGAAGGTGGCAACTCGGCAATAGTTAATTCGGGATATTTTTGCATCATGTCCACAATGCGCACATCGAATTTGTTTTTCATATTCGGCTTGTGCATACGGAATTGACAACCCTGAAAACAAAATGTTTTTTTTCTTTAAGGTATTTTTGTATTATTATCGCTCTATTGAAAAATATTATTCTTACAAACGGACTTTCTACAACTTGAAATCGTAAAGCCCGTTCCCCACAGCATGGATAAATGCCTGTATTCAAATGTATAATAACAATTATAAATTATAATAGGTACCTACATAAAATATTATAAAGATACCGACTAATGGGTGACGTATCCGTATATATATATATATATATATATATGCGTATTATATATTATATTATATATATACTTATACTGTATAGTGACAATCAAGATATTTAAAATAAAATATCTAGATTGAGTATACTAGATACAATATTTTTACTTCTAGAGTCTAGATACAACCTCGGATACAACTATTCAATATTTTACTGTTGAAAATATACAATATAGATACTAAATACATTTCTGTCGGCTTACATGCAATCAAAAATGGTAGGTACTTCGTGATAGAAATATACATATTTTTTAAATCCCTATATAGTCTATATGGATTTCAGTAATTATTAAAATATAATGTAAAGCAATATTATATTTTATATTTGCAGCCATATAATTAAATTACTTTATGCGAATTTCAAAATGATTATAGTATTAAAATTATAGCTATGAATTTATTACTATAAATTATTAATATTACTTAGTAAAATTCAATAGAAAATTTAACGTAATGTTAAAATAATTGCATCATTTTAACATTACGTTAAATTTTCTATAGATCTCTCTATAGATGAACGTAATAATGTAAAATAGATACCTATTTATCCATATCAAACAAGGAAAACATTTAGGTACCTATACTAGACTACTTTTTGTTGTAAAATTTACTAAAATAAAATTGCAAATGATTTAAAAATAATAAAAAAATACAAGATAAAAGATATATTAATAAATATAATAATAAAAGAGTATTTATATACAATGATACTTATTCATAAGATACAATATGCAAATGTTTCTAGGATACTGTCCATCCCTAAACATAGATATATGTGTAGGTATATATATATAATTGTCATTTGACAAGAGATAGTTCGAATTATCCATTATTTCAGTCACTTATGTGGCTTGTAAGTTACGATTAAAATAACCTATTTGCGATTAAAACAATAATCTCTGTGTTTATTACCTATGTATATATTTATAATTTATATATTTAAAAATAGTTGAATACGTGACAAAAAATGCAGTGATCAATTTTTGTCCATCCTTATTATTGGACACGTCACCACTACATTTAACTATAGATCATTCGGCTAAGGTAAAACATATTTTATGTACATTTTTAGCATTATAGGTATCGACATTTCAGCGGCTAATACATTATTCTTAATATTGTTAAATTGGGTTAAATAAATTGAACATTGAACATCATACGTAACAAATCAAAAATGGCAATATTATATTATAATAATTAATGTGTAACAAGGAATATTTTCAATAAAAGAGCTTTGGATAATATTCAAACTTTTTTTATCTTTAAAAAATGTAAAAATGTAAACATTTACAGTTTTTTCAACACCCGTGTAGATCGTAAAACATAAATAAAAATTAATTTACTGCCTACCATTAGAACTATTTATAATATATTATATTATATAATTAGTTACTAATCAGAAACTACTGTGTTCCTATAACTGTTGCACGTGCGTTTCACACCTATGGGTTGTTCCAAGCTCAAGTTTCCGATCGTAAGGAATTTGGGTTTTTGCGGATGGTACGAGCACATAGCTGAATTTCTCACTGGATACGGAAATTTACATATGGCACAACACAAAAAATGAGACACCGCCCACAGGCGCAAGTACGTTTCTTTCCAATTTCCACACTTGTTCGCGGTGGAACGGATGTATTCGGTCAAGTTTAGTTTTTCGCTCCTGATCAAAACGGAAATATTGATGAATTAAGTCATTTTTGGTTTTTTAGTACATATTGAATTTCATCCTAACATAAAATTGGGTTGTCGGAGTTGAGACCATTCAGTCTATTAGCTGAATATATAGTACTTATCCCAAATATCTTGGGTTCATATTTGTTTCAATAAAAGTCTTTTAGACGCCATATAAATTGGTAAAAAATAATCAAAACTAATAATACCGTATCCATTTTCCTTCAATATTCAGTTTTAATTTCCCTTTACTGACCATAAATATGGCATGTTTAAATATGCTCATGCCTCGCTCACTCGGATAGTTTTTGTCATTTCTGATGTGAAACATCACGTCGAGTAAATATTATTGAAAATCAAATATATTTTAGGAGTACTTCTTATATGGCCATACTTATTAGCCGGCTGGGTCACTCGTTTGTTTCACTCACTTGAGCAGTTTAAACCAAAAGTATTCCCCGATTTGCAGTGAGACACTACATCGACTAATATAATATTGCAAATTAAATGTGTTTTAAGTATACTTACTCATATAAAATATATTGGCGAAAAAAATATTTGAAGGAAAATGGACAATGTGGAAGGTATTTTATTTGTGGAGGAAAAAAGGTATTTATTTTTTTTTGTGGGAAAATGGAATCTGAATTAGTCCCATCCATTAATATAAGTCGTCAATAGAAACTAAATTAAAATAATTTTAAGAACGTGAACCGTCAAAAAAAAAATTTTTATTTCAAAAATGTTAGTAATCATACTTTCAGTGCCGGATTTAGGGGGGACGAAACGAGGTACTTGCCCCGGGCATCATTATTGTGGGGCGCAAATTGTAAAAATATTTTTGTTATAAATTTGAACTAGATATTGTAATACCTAATATTTTAATAATAAATAAGTGTATAGACGTATAGTATATGATTATGATGTTATCGGGAGTATAATAGATACTTGTAGGTACCTACAGATAATTTGCTTATAGTTGCTGGCACAAAAAATGAGCATTGACCGTTCAATACCATGAACTTTTTTTTTTCTAAAGGGGCGCCAATTTCATATTTTGCCCCGGGTTGAAAAGTCGATAGATCCGACACTGCGTATTATACTTAATAATATATTATCGATTTCATCAATTTTTCTGTACGATATTATCGATTTTATTTTATTTATTAGTTATTATGTCAGTTAAAATATCGTTCGTGCGGGAAATTACATGTAACCTGGATTACTTGGCGTGCTTGTAGAACACGGTACCGTCTTGCCGCACGATACATTCGGGTACCTTACACGGTATTCGGTGTGCGAACTTTGGTTGCAATACCATCCGGCAATCTTTACAACTGTACGGCATATAAAACAATGGAATGAAAATTTTTTCAATTATATTTAACAATTTAAAAACATTAAACTTTATGCCAGGCCAGTTATTTATAATGAAAATATAGATTTGCAGTGGCCTCTCAACATCATTTATCCGAAGTTGAGGTACTATTGAAAGGGCGTGTGTGATAATATTAGATTACTTTATATGCATTATGACGAATAAATTAAGTGTTCCTGTTGTGCATAGTGTGCGATTTTTAAAAATTATTCGATTAACCATTTTTCTATAAGTAATAATTAAGTGATAGACAAAATTTCCACCCACATCTACGTCTGTTCACCATAGTAAATTAAATCTTTCCCTCAAAATATTTCACTGAAATCCAATCTACGAAAAAAACCCGTAGGTATCGATCCGGGATTTTACTTACTATAAGGCGTAGGCGTAGGATTCGAAATGTTCGTACTCGGGATTCGGATGCGTTTTGGTCAGATCATGTATCAGGTCAGTGTATGATGACGTATATGATTTACTCGTGGTCTCAGTTTTTTCTTTGATTTCATCAATGGAATGCTCGTTATCACTGTTATCAGTTCTTAAATCATAGATCATATACAATTATGTTGTTATATAATATTTAAGGCAAAGCATGAATATTATGTCGATTTCACTATTAAATAATTTGGAATTTATTAATATATAATATTATATTATTATAGTAAAGACTTTTGACATTATTATGATGTTATTATAACGATAGGTATGTAATTGTTTTTACATTATCTCGGACTTGTCCTATTAAAACGTTTGTGAAGTAAATTTTACTGTTAGGTTTTGTAGAATAGTTTAATTTGATCATAATATATATATATTAAATTAAAAGATTCATACGTAAATATTATACATTTTGATTTATATGTTGTGCTACTTAGAGAATGAGAAAACTTATTCAATATTTACATATTTATATTAAATTATAATTAAAATATTGTATTCGATACGTTTGAATGTGCAATGACTTAACAATAGACGTTACTGAATCGACCATATCCACAGATTCGACCGATATGCCTGGAATTTCATGCATTAATAAAAATTTTGAAACGATAATTTGTATGTTTTATTCTTCTTTCAAAACCATTGATAATATACTAGTAAAAAATGTTTTATTTTAAAATTTGGATTGCATAGTTGCTGAGTACTATAATTTATGTAAACACTACTGATTTTCCATGGTTAAGTTATTATTTATAATAACAGTGATATGAAAATTAATACCAAATATATTTTAGCTTTTAATTTATTATAGTAGATAATACATTTTTAATAATATAGATTAGTGTTAAATTTAAATACAAATTATCTATGAAGGTATATTGGTTCAGTGTGTAGATTGTAGATAAAATAATATTATCTACAATACCTAATATATATTATAACAAAGGATATACAGGGTGAGGTATAACCAGTGATGGTATAATACGTTGCCCGCATTACATTATTATTGTATATTTTTCTAGACTGGCGGAACCCGCGAAGTAGATAGGCACGCGGCTTCAAACTTGTATTTTTGTTTTCCGACCTCTAACGTGTGATGTCAGCCAGTGGTCAAGATGAACCACGTGGGTTATACCATGGTGCATGTTGTTTGCAAAGGATAAAGTGCTGATAGGAGAGAGCCTTGAGGAAATGAATGGTAAACTTGAAGAGTAAAGAACTAAGAGTGAGTAGTGACAAAACAGAATATTATATAGAGTATGCTTTTGGTGAATAGAAACACAGATTGAATAGATTAAGGCAAGAAATAAAGTAGAAAAGGTTAAGAGGTTTGAAGCATTTATAGCGTCTGTTGTACAAAAAGATGGGGGCTTCGAAGAGGATATAAACACAGGATTATGTGTGGATTGATGAAGCGGAGAGAAGCGTTAGGTGTTTTATGTGATAAAAGAATCCATATTAGATTAAACGGTTCATTTTATAAGACAGTGGTAAGATTTTAAATAATGTATGGAACAGAATGTTGCGCAGTAGATAGGAAGATAGAACAAAGAATGAGTATAGTAGAGATGAGGATGTTAAGGTGGATGAGTGGAGTGACTAGAGACGACAAAATATGGAATGAGTATATATATAATAGGTAGTATAGGAGTAGCTTCGATAGTTGATAAAATGAGAGATAATCGATTGACATGGCTCGGGTATGTATTAAGGAAGGAAGATATACTGAGGTGGTAATAGATTCTGAACCTAACCAAATATTTAAATTACCTATCTATGTTATAAGAATACTTATATAATAATTGATATAAATTGAAATGTATTGAACTATTAGATTCTGAGCGTAGCGAGGAATTTAGTGGTTTTACAATAATGTTAATTTTTTTTATTTTTCTATTAACACTTTTTCTACCAGAAAGAGTGCTCCGATCTTTACAAGCTAACCTGGTTTCCGGTAGGAAATTGCATCTAGTTGGTACTTTAAAGAGGTCATTTTTCGATTTTCTCAACAGTTTTATAATGCGTAAGGAAAAACTACCAAAAAATGACGAAAAAACGGCAAAAATACGATTTCGTTAATTTCAGATTTTTCATTTCTTCGTAATTTCGTAAAACCATATTTATTTCTACATTTGATAAGAGTTATGAATACTACACCGAAGTTACGCTCAGAATCGTTTTATTGAATGTAATGATTTATGACACCCACCTATTTTTTATTACATTTTTTATAGTCTTATGAATTTATTTTACAAAATAATAAGGATTAAAAAATAGTGACAATTTTAACCTAATAAACATTTTTTGAGGTGTGTTAAGATATTATATTAAAACCAGATTAAAAAAATAGAATAAAATAACGAATTTAATTTAATGAAAATGTATTATTTTATATCAAAATTTCGCTAGCTATATTATATGATGTTTAAATACCATCGGAATTTTATTAGTGTATGAAGTCTGCTATTAAAACATACAGTATAACAAAAGTAACAATAATCCCTGATCTACCGAAACTATATCCTTTTTATACTATAAACTAATATAGGAAATATAATAAGTGCATTTAATAAAATGGTAATAAATACCTTTTGTATTAAGTCAAATATAATTATACAGGGTGGAAATTTTTTAACGTGATCCAGGCTATATCTCGAGAAGTGTTACGGATTTTAATGGACTGTATTAGGTAGATAAAGATAGAGGTGTATAGATGTAGGTAGGTAAAGAATAACTCTTTTCTTTTACTTTCTTGATCGCCGGGTTGACGGCCTACTATTCGAATGATGGTAAAATAATATTAAGGGGCATAAATGTGCTGGCCAGCAAGCGGGGCAATATAAATAAAATAGACAAAAATATAGTATAAATAAAGATAAATATGTATATAATAAACCGTTTTATTGGTGGTAATGCCGATGAGTGGTGTTGAAAGTGGTAGACAACGGTGCTGACAATGACTGTGGTGACGGTGATGGTAGTGACGGTGATGGTGGTGACGGTGACAGTGGTGATGGTAGTAATGGTGACGGTAATAGTGACACAAAAAAACAACAAGACAAAACACGCCGAAAGTACGATGCGTTCGAAATTGTCTTGACTACGCACGACTACGTCGACGACTGACTTGATATTGGTAGCGCGGAGGGTGATTTACTAACGGTTGTATAGTAGGTGGTATTAAAAGGGGTATATGTTTAAATTATATATTTACAACAAAAAAAAAGGTCTTACAAAAATAGAAATAAATGAGGAGATAATCTACTGAACATACCGCCCACCTGGAGGCCACCAGGCCTTCAATAATTTATTGGAAAACGGCACAGCTTGACTGCCGGGCATTTGAACTTTTTTCCATCTACGGTACGAATAGTGGCGACCCGTACGATGTTATCATTTCCAGGATGAACTTCTAGGATGCGTGCAGTTTTCCATGTGAGGGGTGGTGTCATTTCTTTCAGAAGTACAAGTTCTCCGGGGACAAAATTTCGCTCATCCTTGTGCCATTTCCCTCGTACTTGGATGGTATATAGGTACTCTTTCTGCCATCGTTCCCAAAAGTGCTGTTGTATTCGTTGGACGAGTGTCCATCGTTGTTGAAGTCCAAGATTCGGAATGATAGGACCAGAACTATAGGAGCTGGTAGAGTTACGAGGGATTCCATTGTAAGGAAGTGTCCAGCGGTGAGTGGTTGGAGATCACTAGGATCTGATGACATAGGACCTAATGGCCGAGAACTAAGTATGGCCTCAACTCGATGGAAAACTGTACTTAATTCTTCATACGTCAAAATGTGATCATTAATCGTACGAGAAAGTAAAGTTTTTGCAGATTTTACGGCCGCCTCCCAAAGACCACCCATATG
>JAIPRL010006039.1:0-29211 GCA_025469235.1 Pemphigus obesinymphae | reverse complement strand
AAATAGCCCAAAATTTCAAAAAAATTTCAAAAAACTTAATCAACGTAAATATATTACTAAATTAAATATTCGGTAAAAATTTCAAGATTATAAAGTCATTATTTTCGAAATTACGAAGAAATGAAAAATCTCGATTTTACAAAATCGTATTTTTCGTAATTTTTTGGTAGTTTTTGCTTACGCATTAAAAAACTATTATGAAAATCGAAAAATGACCTCTTAAAAGTACCAACTAGATGGAATTTGTTACCGGAAACCGGTTATGAGTGTAAAGATCGGAGCACTCCTTCTGGTAGAAAACGTGTTTACAGAAAAGAAAAAAATAATAAAAAAAAATAAATAAATATCATTGTAAAACCATAAGCATCCTCGTTACGCTCAGAATCTAAAATACATAATTATATTTAAATTTGAACACTTTGAATTATGTTACTATGAAATACTTTATAAACTAAACACATAAAAAATATTCATTAATGTATGTGTTATTTGAATCAGCCAAGAGATCTATCGTTTATACATATCCATTTCTCCAACTACTATTTCCAATAACATATTAAATAGTATCAGGGTAAATGTATCTTTCTGTCATATTTTAGGAGTTACTCTAAAAGACTGTGATATCAAATTTGTTGCTTTAATTATGATCTCTGTTTTATCCAGATTAGCTTTAGTAAGAATCATTACTTTTTAGAGGATTTTGAATTCCTTCAGTATACTAAAACAACTTGGTCTATGGATAGTAATAATAATTCTTGGAATCAACAAAACATACTCAAAGTATATTATACATATATAATAAAATTTTAAAATGTCACGTACCTACGTGGTTATTAATTTGTGCATTAAAACTGGCATTTGGTTTTCAAACCGTGCAGAAACTGAGGAAGACCTGCAAAACATTCTAACTAATGTAAATGAAATCCTATGGGATAGTTATGGAATGCGGTTAAATAAAAAAAAGACAAAAATAATGGGGTGCAGCAGAACAATTCCTACCCGGCTTGACATAACAATAGATAACACACATATAGAACAAGTACAACAATTCAGCTACCTGGGAAGTAAAATAACAGAGGACGGTCATAGCAAAGCTGACATTCTCTGTAGAATAGCACAAGCAAAGAAGGCTTTCCAAAATAAAAAACACTTACTGACCACCAACAGTGTGATTTTACAGACAAGAAAAAAGCTATTAAAAATATACGTGTGGAGTATTGCCAATTGCCATATATGGGTGCGAAACTTGGACAATTAGTAAAGTAGAGAGAAGCAAACTTGAGGCCTTCGAAATTTGGTGTTATCGAAAAATGCTTAAGATTAAATGGACTGAAAGAGTGACAAATGAAACAGTATTAATTAGAGTTAATGAAAAACGAGAAGTGTGGCATAATATTAAGGTTATAAGAAACAAAATGATAGGACACATACTACGCCATGATAGTTTAACGAAGAATGTTATAGAAGGCGACGTAGAAGGTTATATTGGAAGAGGAAGGCCAAGGATGGAATACATGAAACAAATCATGATCGACAAGGGGAAGGATAGCTACAAGAAACTAAAGGAATTAAGTTACAATAGGGAAGCATGGAGAACTGCAGCAAACCAGTCAAATGATTGAAGACGCAATGAAGTGATAATATTAATTCTAAAGTGAATAGACAAACAAAGTCTTTAATAAATTATTTCATTAATAACAAAATTATAGTAACTGATAATGATAAAGAAGTAAATACAGATTGTAAGGGCACACCAATAAAAATATCGCCCAATATTAATTTAAATCAACGCAAACAAATTATAAAACTATTAAAATCATATATTCATTTGTTTACAAGCGATACCTCTAATGTTAACCAAGCAAATATTAATCCTTGTTAAATAACTATTAAACCAAAGTATACGTATCCAAAATTTAACGCACCACATAGAGTATCCCTAAAGGGAAAAATAAAAAACTCAATTGGATAAATTACTAAACGTGGGAATAAATCGTCCAATAATTTCAAAGTTTGCAGAACCCGCCTTTTTAGTAAAAAAAAAAAAAAAAAAAGAAAAAAAGGGTTCATATAGGCTCATTGTTTCTTATAAATAGTTAAATTAATGAGTCTAATTAACATGCTTTCACATCAATCCATGGCCTTATGACTTTTATAACGTTACCACGGGATGGGATATTCCATATGATATAAATAAATCATTAATCGAATTGAATGATATTAAAGATACGATTCCAAAAATAATACAAATCGCTCAAGGTACATAAAAAAATATTATGACAAAGCTCATAAAATTTCAAATTTTAACCCGGGAAACTTAGTAATGGTTAAATTTCCCTTCGCTCAAATTGGGAAAACTAAGTTAGTACCTTTATATAGAGGTCCATTTGAAATTCTACAAAAAATTTAAATTACAAAATTAAGTTAGTACTAAATAATAAAGACATGGAAAATGTCATTCATGTAATAATACTAAAACTATACTATTCTAAATAAATTATGAGCTATAATCTTTCTAAATATTAACATAACATATTATATTCTTACTATAATAAAAAAAAAAAATTATTTAATCCATTACATCTTTATTTTATTGTATAATTTTGATATAACATTAGATTTAAAATTTTTTTTCTCTGATAATCATAAATATAAAAAATCAGGCCATAACAGAGTTAAATAAATATTCAAAAACTCAAGAAAAAAATTCAATGAAATTCAAAATGGTCTTTTAATTTACAATCATATTTCTCTTAGCATTGTCAGGCATAAACGGTTTTATAGCATATAGTTGTTCAACATCAAAACTGCAACGGCACTTCGTTTGACGATCTACGAATTAATCAATAAAAATGACAACAATAAACTTTTCTAAATTTTTTTCTTCCTAAAGAATCGTTTATAATTGTTTTGTTAACAAGACATTTATAATCATATACAAATAGAAGAAATTAAAAATGCACTGAATAAATATTATTCAGCCAATAAATTTTATTAGGATAGTTCACATTATTTAGAACCTCCATATCGGGACTTCTAGAAATACTTATAATCTGGAAAGCAATAACAACTGCACTAAACACCGGACTCAACATATCCATTTTATACCAAACCTTTGGTAGGAGTTTGAAACTCTTAGCGGGTATATTTTCGAGCTTAACGTAATTTATCATGCACAATGTTCATAACAAACAATTTAACAAGGAAATGAAATATTCAACAGTCAACTCACCCGAGATACAGATTATTGAACTTCCTAAGAAAAATACAACACAATACAATACAAACATCAAAGGATCTTCACAATAGAGAACAATTATATCAACTATATTGATTAAAAATACTAATATCAACTGTTATTACTGTATTCAAATTTATTGATATCATAATACAACATTAATCTAAAATAATATAATAATATAAAATATAAATGTTCCATTATGTCATTTTATTAAATTGTAATTATATAATTAAATTATATTATATTATGTATATTGTAATCTACTATATTTAATTGCAGTATATTGTATTCTACTGTACAAAAACGGCACCTCATATATTTAAAATTATAGTTGTATCTTGTTATGCTCTTATATATTTATTGTATTATATCCTAATACATGTATACAAAAAAACTACATAATATTTATCATTAACTTTTCTAACTCTCGATATAACTATTTAACCTCTAGATAGTAAATTTAACAACGATAAATAACACATCCATGTTAACAAACTATTACTAGTATTCTATGTAATATACTTGTATATGTGATTATACTTGACCTTTTAATGCTGTACATTAGTTCTGTAAAAAAATTAATATATTTATTAATTTAGTTATTTTACTTATTATTTATTTGTTCTCTATATTTTATTGTAAAACTATTAATCTCTCGTATTTAATATTATATACACTCATATTTTTTTCTCTTATTTTTAATTGTGTAACCCCATACATTGTTATGAGGGCATAACATAAAAAAAGATTGGGGTGCATGTCATGATATCCATATATCATACATTGCATCACAATTTATTAAATATTAAACACTATCACTGACATTATATAATTTAATATATTAGTATTCATTATTATATATAATAATGTCATATCAATATAATACTTAAATTAAAAAAAAATCACTAACGGTATAATAATATAATTATACTCATACACTCAAAATTATAATAATTGTATAATCAATGAAAAAAATTATACGATAAAGACGATTACATCATTAAAAAATAAAAGCATAAAATGTCCCACAAAAGGTCCATCGTTGCTCAGTTTTCCAGTGTCGATTTGCATGCGCATTATTGTCATAATCACAGGCTTACGGAATTTTGGAAGAACGTGGCAATCTATACGTTGTAATCGTCTTTATGCCATCGTCGTTATCTTTCATTAGTTTCATTAAAAAAAAGTGTGTTTTTTTTTTTTATTCAGTAAATAACTTATATTTCCCCTACGTTCCTTAAGCTCTGTGGACTTTCATCTTCGGTGCTTGTAGAGAAAATATTAAGTTCGCGACAGGTAAAAGATTATATTATTTTAAAAGACTAATTCTTTGTATTGGCAAATTAATTATCAAGCCCAATTCTATATAATTTGCAAGGTTTGTTTTTAGAGGAACAGTTGTATTCTTCATAAGTAAATTTATAAGTAGGTACTTGTAAGAGAATTCACGACCCCAACAATACTTCCTCTAATAGGAAAAGGTAATGAATAATATAGGTTATATACAGGTGATAAGTATAGGTAATTCTTATTACCTACAAAATTATTAAAATGTGTTTCTAAGTGTCTAATAAATAAAACATTTTATTCTGCATAATTTTGCATATATTAGTCACTAGTCGTCACCTGAGAATGAAAAGGTTTCATGTAGTCATTTTTCGAAAATACACTTTTTTATTAATTGTTATAAAGTAAAAATTGCCCGATTTTTTAAGCTTATAATGAAGTATCTAACTTCATTATTGAATAAGATATTCAGTATGAAAAGGTTCTATGTTGTGAAAAGTTAAATTTATTTTTCTTCGTACACATATAAATAGAACCATTTAAAAGTGAAATAATATTGGAAAAGAAAAGATTCTATGATAAATATTATGTGTACTTCTATACAATAAAATGCTATATTCTATAATAATTATTGTATTCACTAATCACACATATTGCAATGATAACGTTTCCCGCGCATATGATTTTTCAAAGATTTGTTTATGTCACGATGTCGATAAAATAGGTAGGTAGGTAGTGTTTCGGATATACATTATAATAATATGATAATGTAATAATGTTGGACACACTGACATTAGTGTTGTCATTGTAATAAAGCCGTCATCATATCACACACATCGTTCGTTCGTTGTCTCGCTGTCGTTCACTATGTTGTATTGTATTAATAATAATAATAATATGTTGTAATTTTTTTTTAATAAATAAAGTCTTCTTCAATTAATATATATATATATATATATATATGTATATTGTTGATTGATGAGCAATAAGAAGAAGATAAACAGGTAGTTACATCGTGGTTACTTGTTAGTTGTTTATCCGTAAATAATAATTCTTTATTTCTTTAAATATAGATAGAATATTTCTGATATATTCTATAAATATTTTTTTTCAAATCGCCTAATTATAATTGTCACTTAATTTCTTTATTATTGATATAGATTTATGGCTACCAATGGCATATTTATGGTGGGAGGTACTGGACCCCCCAGAACCAAAATAATTTTAGATTATAAAGGCTTAAACCCCTATAATAGATTTTTGTAAATATAATTTTTAAATAAATCAAATTAGTAAACGTGTACTTCTTCCACCATCTCACTGCATACTGTCGTAACTCAAAAAGAAAAAGTTAAGAAATAAAATATAACGTCTATAAGTATGTGAAATGTGAATGATATATGAAGTTATATGTCTGGGTAGGTATATGAAAAAAAATCAATGCGTTATATAGGAATATAACTGTTAAATTTAATTTTTAAATAGGTGTTCGATTGTACGGTATTATTGAGTTAGCCTTATATCTCTTAATGAATTACGACCTTCCTTCTATTACAGATAGAAGTGTTCCCGGGGTATTGTTTATTCGAATAAATCGACAGGAATATATCTGATTTTTTAGAAAATTAATATTGTTATTATATGTATGAATTAAATGATGATATGTATTTTTTTATTCCTATTAATGTATTTTATTTATTTATTTATCGCTCCCATACTACGTATATATCTCAAGCTAGTTATTAGTCTATATATATTTAAACAGGCATAGACGACCTTAGAAATTAGAATTTAGAACAACAAGTTTAAAGCTTCAAGATTTGTTGATATAATCCTTCTGCCTACCGTTATACGACTCAACAAATATCTTTGAAGTGAAGTTCGAAACAATTACTTGTTCCGAAAGTCTAGTCGTCAATAACGGTTGATATTAATTTACAGAATAAGCTCGGATGGCTTTGAAATGAAAATAATTACTAATAAGTTGAAAAGTCTAAGATTACGTAATGTAAGGTGAAGAAAGCCGAAAGCGTCTTCAACCAGAACTTAATTACGTGACTTTTCCGCTTACCGTTGTGCGACTCAACAAATGTTTTTGAAGTGAAATTCGAAACAATTGCTTGTTCCGAAAGTTTAGTCATCAACAATTCGTGAAAATCTACACCTAAAGTTTAGCAATTTTTTAAGTATTGATCTACCTGTTAATCACTGTCTTCAACGGGCGATGAACGGCGTAGATATGTAAGATGGTGATTGGAAGTAGAAGGGAAGAAAATAAAATGACAGACTTGAACAAATGAAGTTGGTATATCACTGGATTGACTATTGCTCTCTCTGATACACCGACTGAGTTCTTGTCCTTTGAGGATGTGGTCACATTCTGGAGATTATGTCGCGCGCTCGAGTCGTCGAAGGGACACGGCGGCCAGTTGGTCAAGGAGTTTATCCTCGCTCATAAAGGTTTTTTGTGGCCGCTTATTCAGCTTATTTCGTATGTATGGGAAAATGTATTTTTTTATGGTAGTGTTAATTTCATGTATATGTAAATTGTGCATCGGTCGTCTATGCCGTGCATGTAACATTCGATTGCGTACTCATACCCTTTGAGTATTGTCGGGCCACGTTATTCTAAGTATAGTATTATTAATAATATTGGCAGTATTTTTTGTATTTTGTTTTTGTTTTCTTATCTGGAAAGTGTTTGGTGTATCCGAGAGCAGAATCGTTCATACTTTATTAATATTTTTTTTTTTTATAATTATTATTGTTTTACATTCATTTTAATTTTTTTTGTACATAATTATCCTACTAGTTACATTGTAATATTGTATTTATGAATATTTGTACCTACTTATTTACCACGCGTGCATAATATAACAATACACTATTTTTTTGTATCGGTAAATTAGGAAATTTTTACCCCTATACATTATATACCTAGTTAAATATATAAGTATTGTATAAATTGTTGGTTTTAAATATTTTTGGACCCCCCCCCCCATTCCCCCACAAAAAGGTTGAAAATATGCCAATAACCATAAATATATAATGTACATTAATGAAATGTATATTAATGAAGTATAAAAACAATTATTTTATAATAAGTAGGTAAATATAAAAAAAATATAAAAATAGTGTACCTATTACTTCTATTAGGTATAAATATTTCTAGCAATATTATATATTTAATTTTTTTAAAACCAAATTAATATAGGTATGAATAGTAATTGCATAGAACATGTTCGTACTGTATATTCTGTAATATTAATTATTAACTTTACAAATACAATATTTTAATATTTGTGTTGGTTACACTAATTTTACGAGTTTCCCTCAAAAAAGGTCCTAAATTGATGTGTTAACTTAGAAAAGGTTCTAAATCGGTGTATTCATTATGAAAAAGTTCCATGTGTAGAACCTTTTCAAAGTCATCAATAATTAACTTTTACTTTTTTTTTTTCAAATTCAATTTAATATATTATTTATTTCATAAAAATGTTTGAAACTTAACAAAATTAAGGTTAACAACTTTGATTTTAATATAAGCTAGTGATAAGATAAATTAAACCATCAGAAATACAAAAAAAAAACTTTTTGAAGTTTAAAATGTGTTCCCTAAGTAATCTAAGGGAGCTAAGCCATAAGTTTTTTGTCAAAAATGAGTTTGACTTTGAATATTATAATTTTATTAACATAATAACTGTTGGCACCGAATTTAATTATTACTATCGCATAATTACGCGACCACGGATAACGCGAATAGCCATACACACACAGGCAAACTTTTATATTATAATTATTATCTGTTATTGTGAATTATATTATTGTAAAAAATAGTCAGTCCTGTTGTGATCAACGTCATGTAACATACACGTTTTCGTCGTGTCGCGTAGTTTTCGTGGCGACCATATTATTATTATTATTATTTTTTGTACAACTAAAATGTATAAAAATGACTCTAATAGTCTCGTGTAACAATGTACCATTTTATACTCGTATAATATTGTAACCGCTCAAATAGTTGGTTGTAGTTCATTTTAGTAAAAGCATACTGGCTCGAATAGCCATATCTTTTTGTATATTAATTAATTGGCTCTAATAGCCAGGGTAAAAATTATTTATATTATATTTTCTGTGAAAAAATTATAATTCACTGTTACCTATTGTTACCATTGTGTGTGTGTTTTTTTTGTAATTAATTATATTAGGTACAGGTGTGCAGCTGGCCAGTCTTCACACCGACAATATTGTGAGTTATTTTAATTTTATTTATTTGTTATTTATTTCAATTAGTTGTGCCAAACAGGCAATTATTTATTATTATTTATCACTGTTGAGCCAAAGGAGCTATTCCCATCACTAGTAGGTACCTATTATTTTTATACTATTATTTCTGTGTTGCTGTGAATTTTTATGTTTGTTTACCTTTAAATTATTATTATCAAATTATTGTACCAGCAATACACAAATTTAATTACCGTACACCTGAGTTACCATTTATTACGATTAGTTACCTTTTTTTTTTTATTTTTTTTAGTCATAAGTAGTTGCGTTACAGAAGGTATAATCAGCGTTATTAATATGTCATAATTATAATTGCCAAGTTATACCTATACGGCGTAATATTATTATCGAGAATATTTAAATAAATTAATCTAATTATTTGTGTATTATGATATAACGTTCAAACTGAATAATTAGGTCAATCAATTATCGTTTTGGATTCTATTATTTTATTTTTATATTTTTCTTTTATCATGGAATAATTGAATTGAAGTCTGTAATCTTTTATTTCAAGTTCTTGTGTAGTTTCGTGTTGTATGACTTATTATTATTTATATTGTCCGTTAGTCAGCATCTTATAGTACTTCCATTATGGTTCTCAATGAAGAAAATCAAAAGCAGATGTTCACATTAAAAAAGAAGCGTGGAGTAGTTAAGGCCTCATTAACGCGGCTTCGTAATTTCATTGAAGAGTTTGATCAAGATGAACAAACCATCTCTCTTTTCAAGTTTCGACAGGAAGAATTGCCTAACATAAATAAAAAATTTGATGTTGTTCAATGTGAGATTGAGTTAATTACGGAAGAACCAGAGAAGGAAGAAGAAGAACGAGCATTATTTGAAAGGTACTACTACGAAGCAAGATCGCAAATTCAAGAAATAATCAATATTCGCAGTTCATCAAGCACTGCAGTGCCTAACGCATCTTTTGGGTCGTTAGGTAACATAAACCGTGTAAGACTAGCACTTATTCCATTGCCCACTTTTAACGGAAATATTGAAAACTGGGAGTCCTTCTATGATGTTTTTCAGGCTTTAGTCCACAATGATGAAGGGTTAACTTCAGCTCAAAAATTATATTATCTAAGATCCTGTTTGAGTGGTCCAGCTTTAGATATTGTTAGTTCGATTCCTATAATTGATGGAAATTATGAGGTGTTTATTCAATGAATTAAGCAACGGTATGATAACAGAAGCCTCGTAATACAAACACATATACGAGCACTTCTTGATTCTCCCCGTATTGAGTCAGCTACAATAGAAGCATTACAAGGGTTACACTCACACATTGGGTGTTATGTAGCTGCGCTTAAGGCTTTAAGATAGCCGATAGAACAGTGGGATGCATGGTTAGTTACCATTGTTCTAAGGTGTCTGGACAAGAATACAGCTTAAGGGTGGCAGCTTCGACAAGAAGACACACAGCTACCTAAATATATAGATATAGAAAGGTTCTTAGCCAGGAGATGTATTTCATTTGAAAACTCAAAGGAATGGTCAAGGTCTCATAGTCGGCCAGGGTTAACCAATCAATACCAATCTACTAGAAAGCAAAACAGAGTTGAGAAAATTGCTAAAAATGTATTATTAGCCACTGTAAAAAATCAAGCTGCAAAATGTCCCTGTTGCATTGGTCTGCATAAGATATACTCGTGTGACAAGTTTAAGGATTTAAGTATAAATGATCGTCTTAACATCATACGAGATACTCACTTATGTTTTAATTGTTTGTCAGCATACCATACAAGTAAAACATGCAAGTCGAATGGCTCATGCCGAGAATGTGGGTTAAAGCATAATACTCTGTTACATTTCGCAGAAAAAGTGACAGAGATAAATAATAGCCCAAGTAGCTGTGAACCACCTTCAGCTGGGGCATTGTCAGTAATGCTACTGTCCTCTGGAAACGGTTGTGCATTTCTTGCCACTGCACAAGTTATAGTCAAGGATAACAATGGAATGGATTTCAAATGTCGTGCCGCGTTAGACAGCGGAGCTCAAGTGAATTTTATATCCAAAAGGCTTCAAAACAAACTTAAACGGTCAGAAAAAAGGGTACTATTACCTGTGAGTGGAATTGGTTCAAGTAGCACAAAGGCTACTACAAGAGTAGATATCAAGGTTTGTTCTCGAGTATCATCATTCCAGATTAACATATCATGCTACGTATTACCATCAATTATAAATACATTATCATCAAGTATAAGACCACTAGATGGTTGGGGTATCACAGAAAATATTATTTCACATCTAGTTGACCCTCATTTCGATCAGGCAGGTACTATTGATTTGTTAATAGGTGCAGGAATATTTTTTGAGTTGTTAGAGGCAGAAAGGATTCGACTACAGACAGGTAATTTCACTCTGCAATCAACAAAATTAGTTGATATATTTTTTACACATTTTTCTACCAAGTCTTTGAAGTCATAAAAGTTATTATATCGCATAACAATTACCTGATATGGTCTTGGATTTATCTTTGCCGTTGATATTAGAAGTGCCCATTCTTTAGTTGTGTATATATTTTTATGTTTACTTTTTCTCTCTATAGTGTCATGCATAGCATCACATTCTAAGTATGAATGACCTGATTCCATAAATTTTAAATCTATTATTTCTAAATTGGATTTTTTGTTTACTGCATATAACAATGCATTAGAAACAAATTGATTTCGATTTTGATTTCTACATGTATCACTGAATGCTGTTATATGAGTTACTGAATCAGGTAAATTAAAAATATATTTTAATAAACAACTTCCTATTTCGTTACTTCCTTTTTTCCCATTTGTTTCACCCCACACAAAACAAAATCCATTATTCTTGCTAGCATTCATAATAGTAAAATTATACACGTTTAATTTACGTTTGTAATAAATTTGACCATCACTTGCAAAAGGAATAGACAATATTACCTGTAGATCAAAAGTTACTGATCTAAAATTAAGTCCATTATTTTCTATTGCCTTTTTTTTGTCCTCAGTTTTCATATCCATTGCTTGATTTTCTCTCAGTTTATGCATTTCATATTCTTCTTGTAATTCATTTTTATTTACTGCCATTTAATATGAGTTACATTTTGAGCACTGATCCTTCTTAGGAATAAAAAAAATGTAAGGCTTGGATTATAATCATGAAAAATACCACGATAAACAAAGTCTGAAACTGGAATAATTTTTTTTTATCTTACAATATTCATCTAGATACAATCGATACATTAATGATAAGTTTAATTCGGGTGCTAAATATTGCTTCTTAGTATCCTTTCGACAATAATTTCGAATCAACTCTTGGAAATGAGTCAATATGAGATTTAATATGAATTTTAGTATATTCAGAAGTTGAGTTATGCTTTTGTAATGTTGTATCTGATCTTCCATCAAAACTAACATACACGCCGTTGCTACTGACTTTCTTCATAGAAATTTCAACTACTCTAGTACTTATTGATAAAGTTGCGCATAAAAATTTCATACATACTCTATTTTTTTCTCCAGAAGAATTACATAGAAAAAATTCTCTTGATACTTGATGGTTTTTTTGTGAGAAATTATTTTTTCTTAAAACTGATTTATTTAAAATCAATGAGCTGAGCAGTATATTTTGTTGTTTGTCATCATTTAAACCCCAATATTCTTTGCACAAAATAGATCGTTCTTCTTCTGATAATTTATCATTACATTTATATCTAGAAAACTAAATATTTATTATAATATTATAATACTGACAACCTATGATAATATTAATAATGTCAATAAACGTACCTGCATTTTGAACAATCAACCAATTTAGTTATTTTTTATGCGATTTCTTTTCCACTTCTCTTGGTGTATTTCAAGCTATTCAATCAACGATGTTTTACTACAGATCGTTTCCAAACACTTTTATTTCGTTTATGTGATCTATTTTTTAATACAGTAGGTTCGATATAATCAATTTGAGCCTCTCTTTGTCTTTCAGCTTGTCCATCAACGTTTTCTAAATATTAATATAATTAATAACATTATACACTATATTTAATTACTATATTTCATTACCTTCTTCGGGTAAATTACAAGCCATTTCAACATCTTCACTTGTTGAATCCAAAACATCCATTGATGTTGGTATAAAATTGTCACTAGAGTCCGAGTCATAATCAATATTATCATCAGAACTAGACGCATTACTATATGATGGTGTATTATTTAGAATAGCTGTAATTAAATAATTTTAAATAGATAATGTAGTAATTTAAAAACCATTATAATCCATTATTAATAATTGGTACCTACTTTTATTTGATGTAGATGCTTGCATGTTATTTTCTGAACATATCTTTAACATCTTTTTGGTTCTTGAAGTCATTTTATTTACTTTAAATTAATAATATAATATAATTACCACTAAATATAATAAATTTAATACAATATTATTACGTATTTAAGTAAACTGTATAATGAAAATAATGATAATATAACGAATAATCTACAATCTGAATATATTAATAAGAAATGTTATCAGTCAAAATGTGTTATATGCATATTATAATGATTTAATATTTTATAACTGAAATGGACAAATGTGATAAGTACCACTTATCACTTATTGGTATTTCAGTAAAGTAAATACAACATTTGGCATCATCACAAATCGACAACAAAACAGTATCTCATATATCACATCTGTGCACAATAAAATACACTATCTAAAATGTTTGTTTTATTACTTAATTCAGTAAAATTCTTAAAATGCACTTACCACATCTGTGCACTTAACCATCGATATCTAGTCACAATTTTTTTTTATAGTCATTTAAATTTTTTCGACAAAATGATCGATTTTAAGGTATTTAAGTCAAAATAGTTGGTAAAATGATATTTTAAGACCGGAAAAATTTGATATAACGTTATTCGTACATTACTTATTAACTAAATTTAAAAAATCGACGGAAAGAAAGTATTTTAGATTTTGAGCGTAACCAGAGAGATAGTGGTTTTACAATGATGTTAATATTTTATTTTTATTTTTTTTTATTCCACGCATATATGCATGTCTCATAGTAACTTTTACCTATGAAATTACTGCTTATTCCATCTACATTTTGTTTAAAAATATGGGGAAACAAAATTTGCTTTCGTAGTTTTGTGCTATATTATAATCCAATATATTAGACTCATTACTCAATATAAATGTTATACTTACTCATAATACATAATCAAAGATTATATATTATATTTATGGACTATAACAAATGATGTATGCTAAGTATAGTTGACAAGTACCTATATAGGAGTAATAGTTGGAACAGTAGCCACAGGCCAGAGTACCTAAAATAGTCTAGTTCCCAAAATACGCCTATCACTATTTGTTCAATTGACCCACACCACTGTCATGGATAAAATTATTAAGTAATATTAGTAGTGTACAGATTCTATTATCTTTATTTAAATTATTGTATACCTACTGTATACAGTTATTCGTTAATATTTTTGAAATTAAATGGCTTATTGTTGAATGGAATAGGTTATATCAGAATAAGACATATAAATTATAAATAAGAGTATACAATATAAAAATGTGTAGGTATATTATAAAGAACGTACAACGGCAACGGGTCGGGTAGCTCAACTGCCACAATAACTATATCTAACATTATACCGAAAGTACAGCTAATTATCCATATATATTTATACATTATATATACTATCAATAATATAATAATCAATTGTGTGTGTATCACCACACCCAAGAATGGAATGTATCAACATAACCTTTGTCCCATTCTAATAAATGTATAATATGTTCCTAATCTACAGTATGTATCATATTAACTATACTAATTCTACTGAATGTCTTGATTAATATGAACACTTATTAATATTAAATCCATACACATTATGAGTGCCTACAAAATTTAAAATATTATTTTCATATCAAATATGGTTTCAGTTTTAAAGTCATCCATCTCAAATTAACGGATAACATATGAATGTATATTTCCAAAAACTGCAAAAGTATAGATACTAAGTACACCTTATTAATTATATTGTTAGATCGATTTGGAAAAGTTTTAGTTAAACCAGTCTTACACCAATTATTTAAATTACTTTCTTATGTTATAAGAACACTTAATAATTTTTATTTGTTTTAATACTATGTTTCTCTTTCTATAGTTAGTGGAATGTTGAATACATTAAAGGAATATTGTTATTTCTAATCATGGAAATTCTATTTGACATAAAACGTTTCTTCAAAGTACCTATAAATGTATAATGTATACCGTCCTATAAAATATATACCTACCTATGTATACAAATTATAGTATTCGCCAATTTCTAAATTTATTATATATTATTTGATATTGTATGATTATTATTTTAATTTTTTTTTACCATGTCATGTGATTATTTAATTATGTTACTATTATATAGATGATTTCTATACTCAACAATTAAATGAGTTCTTACAATATTTTGTTACCTAGTTTTCAAAAACCAAAATAAGAACTATACCTTAAATAAAATATACTAAATGTATGTATGAAAGTAAGAGTTATATACTTAAATTAAATTAAGCTATTCTAAATAAATATTATATTTTATAGCATAGAAAAGGTCACACCAACATCATTAGTATTAATAGTTATGTATAGTACACCGAAGCTCCGTTCAGAATCGTTTATTTCGAGTGCATTAATTTATCATTGCACTTATATATAATACATTCACCAAGAGTATCCTATCCAATAACCGAAACGCTTCCTTCCACCTCTATTGACGCCCGACTAGCGAAGTGCACTCTTTTTTTAAAATTTATTATTTATTGCTTTCAAAGCAATTTATGAAAATGTTTGCGGAAAATTATTACGATTGGCCAATATTTTTATTGTTGTCCCGTTTTTACATTTTTAAAATATAATAATCCTATAATAATTGGCCAATTGTATGTAAATTCTGTAGTCCTATAGTACTCGAATTCCATTGATAAAGCTCAGGGCGATAGTAGTAACAATTATTTGATTCGTCTAACGAGCATTTTATTCTAAAAAAGTGTATTTTGATCCACTTTGTCATTGTATGAGAACAAATCCAAACGAATTCATACACATACACACACACATACACAATTTATTGTAATATATTTAAAATTAAATGTAGAATTCAACAGTAAACAAGTCATCCGTAGACGTAAGTATTAAGTAGTATCAAATTATATACGATAATCCTAGCAATATATAAGAAGAAAATTCGAAATAGCGTTTAGAATATTATCTTTCTCACATTATACATATATTTTGACTCAATATGCCAATAGAGATTAAAATAATGTATATATAATATAACAAAAACTTTACTAAAATGTTTTAATAGTACTTAATATGTTTGCGTTTCTAATGTTTAAGTTTCCATTTTAAAATACAAAATTGATTGGTACCTTCTTAATTATTAATAAGGTACCAATCAATTTCTTATTTCAATAGGAAACTTCTATACTTAATAATTTATATGGTAGCGATCAATTTTTTATTTCAATATGGAAACTTTTATACTTAAACTCAGAAATATATACTTATCTACTACTATTAAAATACATTTAAGGATAGTTTTATTTACTTTTACTTTTTTTTTTTAAAACGAACACTATTTGCTATTGAGTCAAAAACCATGTATAATATCTTTATATAATTATTTTTGTCCAATTCTTTTCAGTTTACACTATAATTATTATAGTGTAAAAGTGACAAAAATAAAATTAAACGAAAGAAAAAGAAAATAATGACAATTATACGACTACTGAAATATTCAAAAATTTAGTTTACTTAACATTTCCAAAAATCGTTTTTCCAATGGAATAATACTTTTCGAAAATGGTTCACTTTTTCATTTGATATAATTGAATCCTGACTAAAAAACGTAATTAAATTTTAAAATTAAAAAAAAAAATCTATTCTGAAATAATGCATTTTTAAATATTCTATTAACTAAAATAGAGATGATAATTATACAAATTAGGTTATTAATTAATTAATCGTATATAAATAGTTTATATACAAATCCGTATAACAAAACCGGGTGACTGGATGTGAATATTTTATTGTATTCGTATTGCAATTTGACATATTTCTATCCAGTTGGTCATTGTATAAGAACGAATTCATTGTTATGATTACACCGGAAAATATCACGGTCAGAAAAATGTCCATATACTGGAAGTCACTATTGCTTATAAACGAAATTAATATATCCGCTTCAAGACAATAAAGGTATAATATATTTTTAATGAGATTTTTAGAATAATGATAAACGAAATGCACAAATTGTATAAAAATAAAAAGTTGTGTATAAAAATATTAGTTCGTCATAACTTACCATTTTTTAATCCTATTAGTGTTATGGGCGTACATTTATATACTTTAGGGTAAATATAAAGATATCTTTACGTCCTAAATATATGGAACCTATACAGACCAATATATAACGAAATTTTAAACAATTTGGGAAAATATTTAATTACGATTTTTTCTATGGTGTAATTCAATATTTTCATTTTTGCTCTTATCAGGGTATTTCAATAAACGTTTAGCGTAAGGACGTTTATATTCGAAGAACGACCTGACCAATTTTCACTCCGTCCGGAGAATATTTCAGAAGTAAATAAAATACACGCGATTTCGTGTAAAGCTCGAAGCGCGAAAAATATTTTTATTGAAACACTCGAAAGAGAAATGAAATAATACAACAAGATAAATACGCAAAGGTAAGCACACAAGAGGAAAAAGTCGAAAGTTTTATCCGTTGCCGTACGATACCGGTGGAACGTTACGAACGTGGTGATCGTTCGGTGGTCGTATACAGAGGGAACGAGAAGAATCAGCCGTGTCGCCGAGTCACTTCGCGTGGAGGTACGTGTCGTACGGAGAGAATGAGAGCTAATTTTCTACATTGCCCGTAACATATATATATATACGTATCAAAAATTTTGTCTTATTATATTTCAACAACGGTCACTTTAAATTCCAATCTTCATTTTCGTCCTATAAACAGTATAGGTACATTGTATTATCAGTTATTCCAATGAAAATCCATAATGCTCCGGCCGTCAGCTTGTGGTAGGCGACCCTAGTTTTTTGCAGAACGAAGTATATAATTTATGGCTGAGATCAATGACAAAATAAATAAAAATGAAGACCAAAAACTATTTAAATAAAAAGCAAATGATATATATATATTGATTTTATCTTATATAGAATTATGAAGTAAACTAAATGTTGACATTTAGAGACCATTCAAGTTTACCGTAAGAAATATCCGAAAACTGTTACGTTGGAAAACTAAAATAAAACATATTTATATATACCTACTGTAATTGTAGTATAATTTAAAATATTTGAAAAATTAAAACTAAAATAATTTTAAATCAAAATATATTAAGATAAAATATGTGAACTGATTTAAGGCGTTACGGTATTTATTAAAAATGTAGCTACTATTCATAGTTTCTTAGGTAAATCTTAAGAAGTAAATATAATAATTAAAAACCTATCTACACTACAGTTTTAAACATAAAAATATATATAATATGGGAGAAAAATTTTATTAAAAACAATTTAAAAAAAAAAAATTTTTTTATATGTTTTTGAAGTTTTAAAAAACTAAAAATTTCGGTTTTGTTAATCTTTAACTATAAAACTAAAGATGATAAACCAAATATGTATATAACTTTTTTGTAGAAATAATAAGGTAATTTTTTATATAGAATATATATTTCAATAATGTTAATAGTCCATAACAGGGATGGCAAATAAATGGCAAGGTTGGCACTCATGAGATTTTCGATGGCACTCGAAAAACTTTCATTTGTCGATATATATTTTTAGATTTTTAAGTAACATACAATAAATTGAATTATCAATTGTTCATATAAATAATAAATATTTCACAATGACGTATTGTTATCTTATCTTTATTTTTATAAAATATAATTTATCACTAGATTACTAGAAGTGTGTGGACAAGTTAATATTATATAATCAGTTTTTGTTCATGTATTGAGAGAATACGACTGTGTGCGAGTTTTACGTTATCGGTTATTAATATTCATTTTTATTCAAAATGTCACATAAAAAAAACAAAAATTACAGGATGTACGAAATTTTTTACTATCATGGACAATTGAATATGGCTTTATGAAATACGGAGATGAAAGTCGATGCGGTCTGTGCTCTGATGTTATTGTATCTTGGACATCTTCTATCAAACGGCATTTCAAAACAAACCACAAAGAAATTTCTGAGTTAAATATTGCCGAAAGAAAAAAAGTTATTTCTTAAAGGTTGAAGGTAATTGAGAACCAATCTAATTTGTTATGTAAATTAGTAAAAACCTCTAATAATGTCACTGATGCAAGTTTCGAAATTTCTCATATGATTGTTAAACACTCAAAACCATTTTGTGAGGGTGAGTTTTTAAAAACGGTCATGTTAAAAGCTGTTCCCAGTTTATTCTAAGATTTTAATAATAAAGATAAAATAGGTACTTCAGAGAATTCAAGAATTACAACTAAGTAGAAATACTGTTAAAGAATGAATTTTAAAAATGACCGTCAATATTTCTCATCAACTTCAATCTGATATTAATAGTTGTGATTTCTTCTCGATTTGTTTGGACGAAACAACTGATATAAAGTCATCTGCTGGATTAACAATTTTTGTACGTTTTTCAAACGAAAATGAAATGCATGAGGAACTTTTAAAATTAGCTAATATACCTGAAAGAACAAGAGGTACATACGTTTGTGATATTGTCGTCAATGAATTTAAAAAACTAAACATCAATTTAAAAAAATTATTTCTGTTAAAACGGATGGAGCACCCAATATGACTGAGGCACTAATAGGTTTTGTTAAGTTATTTGAAAAGCATGTTGGACATTCAATAATTGGATTTCACTGCATTATACATAAGCAAATGTTGTGTTTCAAAATCGGCACAAGTGATTTAAAAGAATTGTCAGAACAAGTTAATAAAATTATTAATTTTATAGTTGTTCGTGATATCCATAAAAGACAATTTAAAAAAATATTAAATGATGTTAACTATGAATATGATACTCTTTTAATGTGCAATAATGTACGTTGGCTAAGCCGGGCCATATCGTTAGAAAGATTTGTAAATTGTTTGGACGAAATTCGACTATTTTTACATGATAATAAGACTGAATTTAAAGAACTTTATAATACAGAGTGGCTAACAAAATTGATGTTTTTCACAAATGTAACATTACATTTAAATACTTTGAATAAAAAGTTAAAATGACGTGGAAAAACAATTTAAGTCATGTTTGGATTAATTACAGGCTTTGAAATTAAAATAGATATGTTTATAAATGATATAAAATCTGGAAAATTTCTATACTTCCCAAAACTAAAAAAAAATGTTAGGTGAAGTGGGCATTTTTGAACAAACAAATTGGGATTTTATCAATGAATTTTCAAATATTCTTGGTGTTATTAAAGTACAGTTTTCACAAAGATTTCTTGAAATTTTAAAAGAATTAAAAAATTGATAAAAATAATTAATTATCCCGATTTATTTGATGTTCAATAATTTGATAACAACTATGTTAATTGGATGGAATTAGAAAATTTCGAAATGCAGTTAATCGATTTGCAAACTAATCCAATTTGGACAAACAAATTTGTGAATTGCGAGAGCGTATCGAAGAATTATAACGTCACCGAATACATAACGAAGAAACAAATTGCGGTGTTGACAACATAATATTAGGAGTATGAAATATTATTCCAGATACTTTTAATTCCGTCAAAAAATTAGCGATTTCATTGTTAACGATTTTCCCATCAACGTATGCTTACGAGAATCTCTTTTCAATTTTAAATCATACACTTTCAAAGGCTAGGAACAGATTAACGAAAGAAGATTCGGCAGCATGTATTTCCTTGTAATCAACATCCCATCAACCAGACCTAAAAAAGCTTTCACCCAATATGAAGCAAAAGATTTCCAAAAAATAATAATAATAATAAATAAATAAATTTTTTATACGTTTTATTTCCATTTTTACACAATTTTCTACATGATGATCATTAATTTTTCATTTATATTTTTCATTTGTATTTTTCTGTGTTAAGGAGATTGTTTTGCAAAAAACAAAGAAGTATACGTCTTACAGCTTCCAACTTCGGAAAAGTGTGTAAGCTCAAAAAATCGACTTCCAGAGCTAATACAGTAAAGCATATATTGTATGATATTTTTCAAGGAAATTCCGCTACTAGGTTAATGTTAAAATAAATTATAGAATGACAAAAATTAAATAATGAAACCTTTATTTAAAATCAATATTTTATTATAATATATATTATATTTTTATTTATTGTGAAATGGTGTGGAATTTAAAATGAGCCGATAACCAGGAATAATTTTGAAATTCAATATGGAATTTCAGTTCAACCGGCAGGGCTATTTGTGCATAAATTATTCCCCTATCTTGTTGCTAGTCCTGATGGATTAATTGAAGACAACAGTAGAATCGAAATAAAATGTCCTTCAACTATAAAAGAATGCACGCCAGAAGTAGCAGTAAATTGTAAAAAACTAAAATATATGGTGTATCACGATGGGAAACTGGTTCTCAAAAAAACTGATAATTATTATTATCATTTTCAGGGACAATTAAACATCACCGAAAAAATGTTTTGTTACTATATGGTTTGGTCTCCAAAAGGTAAAATTAATTATTGAATAATTAATAAACCTATCTATACGTAAGTATTATAAAATATCTAAATAATCGTTGAGTTAATTTTTAATCAAAATAACATTTTAAAAATACACACACATATAATATACTGAGTGATTATTATAACGTGCGCTGTTAATTTTCTAACATTTATTTTTTAAATATTTTTCAGGTTTTATAGTAGATAAAATAAAAAGAGATGAAAACTTCTGGAAGACTAAAATAGAACCATATTTAAATACATTTTATGTGGATTCCTTACTTCCAGAAATGTTGAGTTTCAGATTTCACAGAAATTTACCCATAAGATCAGGAATACATTAAATATTATTTATAAATTAGTTTTTTTGCTCCTTTTTTTATCCGTAATCTAATTTCTTTCTTTTACAGTTCCGGGTTCTCTATTTAGCTTTAATTAGTTTTTTAAATATTTGTAAATAATAATTAGTAATTTGTTGTTTTTATTTTATTTTGTTTATATTAATATTGTATACATTTTTATTACAAAAGCTTCAAAATATAATTATTTAAAAAATCAGATTTTAAAAATGAATTATAATATTACCGTTGTTAATAAATAAATAAAAATAGGTAAGTACAGTGGCCTGTTTGTTTTCCTAAACGCGTCGCTGATCCACCGTAAAGCAAAACACGAAATAAAAATAAAATTATAATATAGACGAGGGCCGGCCGCAACGATCAAAGTTTAGTTACTCTCGCAAAAATAAACTATAATACATTATTAAAGTCATCCTTTTTACAGATAAGAAGTGGTAATAGAATTCCTAGAAGTCACACACACTAACAATCATTTATTACTCACACACTCTCATGGCTCGTATGCTTGCGTATTTTAAAATGCCAACTCAAAACTCCTTAGAAACGAATCGTTACCAATCCCCTTAAAAAAAATAATTATGGCACAGCTGAAAAAATCCTATTTGCCATCCCTAGTCTATAAGCAGTAATTGACTGATAAATTTATGATATTTATATAAAAGTTCTAACGATGTTTGAGCAGAATATAATAAGAATTTCTTTGATAGAAATACCAACCCTTCTGTAATTGTTAATTTAATACTTCGAATCTACTCTATCAGTGAAAAAAATGTTAAAGTGAATATTCATCAAAAATCAACACATATATCTAATAAATTTAATAGGTGTATATGCTAGGGTGGTGTTTTTAAATAACAAATCGTTGATATTTATTTTTTAGGAATTCACAAAAAGGCGCAATGCACATTGAGGAACCCTCTAATCTATACTTTTTATTACTATTCATAATTAATTTTAAATTATATTAACTTTGTTGTATTTATGTGAGCACACACACACACACACACACATACACACATTACACACATTACATACATAAATAATATACATACATACATACATACATACATACATATAAACACACAAATATTTTTTATGTGGACTTCAAGTACACTACTCAGAATCGTCAGAATCCTAGTTTTTTAGTTTTTAATATCAAAATTATTAACTAGAAATACTATTAAATTAACAGATCATTTTAATTTTAATTTTGATAAATAATCGATTATTGTATTTTTATAAGTATTTCAATCATTTTAAATCTTACTACTTCAATCTGTTATTAGGTTTCGAGTTATTGTATATCTTGATCATGACGTATTTATGCACAAGTAGCATTTTGCTCTTCAAAGATGTTCATATAAGCTTGATGTCTCTTCTGACAATAGTTCTATATATAAGTACTTCTTTTGCTGCTTGATTGGTGAACAGTGCTGTGGATTGTAAACTATTTTATGTTTGTATTATATACTTATACATATATAATTATAAATTAATTTAAGAAAAGTATACAATTTTGATGTATCAATACGGGATTACGAACAAAAAGTTTATTCATTAATGCATAATAAAAGCTATATAAGAAATGTGTTATAGAAGAAGTTATACGTTATACTTTTTATAGTACCCTTCACTATTTTACTGTTTATCTTTTAAATTATAATAAATAATTTACTACTAGTTTGATATTTTTAATTACATGTACGCATTTCCAGAAATATTATCCGAGTTTAAATATCAAGTTGTAAATTAAGGTGCCAAAAAAATTAAAATCTAAAAAATTACAAAAAGAGAAAAAAATGCAAATTCTTTAACTCTCTATAAAAATTTATTTACATACATGAGAATATTAGGTTCACAAAAAAAAAAAAAAATTAAATAAAGGTTTTCGCCCAAAAAATAAAGTGAGAAAAATAAAGAATCCCCCTATGTATTATATGAATTGCAGAAAGGTTAAATAATATATTTTTTTTTTTTTGCAGAAAAAACAACTAAGTAATTGCGACTATTTCAAATTTTTAAAATGCCAATGTCCAAAAATGAAGCGAATTGGGATGTTAATAGTCTGAGATGTCAAAGACCATCACAAAGTACACGGCTTCGTGGTTCACGTTTACGGTCACCATAAAATCTGCGGGAATCAACATTCTTTAAAATTCATCAAAATAAAACAGAATATAATAAAATTCTAAAATTCGATAGATAAATAAAACTATTGATAATAATAACATTATAATGTGATATAAATTATTATCGTTATCATATTTATGTTCTACTGATATAAATTATATTTATTTTCTGTTTAAAATTAGATGTATTATTATTTATTTCCGTAATTTAAAAATTTGTCATTTAGTTTATATGATAATTTCATAACCTTTGTTATTAAAAATAATGTCTACCTATCTTATTCATTACCTTTCAAACGTTTGTAAAATAATTGTGTGTGTTGGTTTAAGCCAACATATTATTATTAAATTCGAATACCTCTCACTAACTCACTCACAATTGATAATTAATCCACTTAAAAGCAACATTTTTTCAAATCCCTTCTTATTGAACATCTAAAGCTTAAGATTTAATTGGTGACCCAATGACGAAAGTTTTTAAATTTTTTGTCCACCTTTAAAACCTAAGTTTTAAGTTTTAATTCATAGTATATTAACATAAATATAAAAATAAATACCACATACCATATTTCCTGAGAAATTCTCATATGAATCGATATATTACATCATTTTTGCCATTCTTGCCTAACTTTGACGCCCGCGACACTCCTGTCACCACGAGGAAAAAGTGATGCAACATATCGATCCGTATGAGAATTTTTCAGGAAATATGGTATAATATATTTATAGACGTCTAACGTTCCTAATTGATTTAACACAGATTTTAAATAGTAAAATCATCAAAATCAAACGTTTTATTTACAAATTTATCTAATTAGGTAGTTGGCGAATGATATAACAGCGGAATGTTTACTATTCTCATCAATAATTTGAATTTGTACTCTTAGATTTAGATTTAGTTCATTTTTAGGTGTTCAAATAACGATTTTAATTCATATTATGTACCTACATAATTTTACTGACACCCCGGATATTAAATTATCTCAAAAACTCGTTATTAGGAGTCGATAAGAGTGGAAAATGGGATTGGTACTATACCTATCCACTGGAGTTTTATCATTTCTGTATTATCGTACATTCGTCAATATTGGTTACTGCCGAAATAACAGACCACGCGGTCAATGAGCAACGACTAACTTATGCATCGGCACAACGGAATAATTAAACGTCGTAAAAAATACGGAAACACTTTTCCGATTACAGACAGATTTAATTTATTTATTATTAATGCATCATCGACGAAGAAAAATACATACTCAAAATATGGCGGTTTTGTAAACAAACGGACGACCCGTGTCCATCAAAAACGAGCCGCAAAGTTTTCAAACGAGCTGACACGCGATAGCCAAACGGTTTTACCGTATTTGAACACGGAAAACGCACGTCGATTTTAGCGTTACGTAGGTCATTCACGTAGAAACGAATAAAATTAAACCGAACACATGTCACAAGTAAATTTAAAAAAACGCTAACGTTAACCACGGTTACATACTAGCGTACCGACGGCGGAATAACAACTTCGACGCGGTGCGCCATCGGCTGTCTAATCGTAAAACACGGTAAGTGACATTCTGAGCAATTAACGTTTACTTTGTTCATTTTGTTTAAAATTTTATATTAATTACTAATTTAATCACTTCCGTTATCGACATCGTGGTTGTGTTATACTACTTATACTATAAGGTATGGTCAAGTTTAATTTACAATTTTGTACAATGCACATACTGTGTTTTATGATTAGATAGCAACAATCAGTATCGGACGGGCATCAAAAGGCCCAGTCCGCGATTTGGTCAAAGGGCCCATATAACTAATGAAAAATAATAATCTTTCCATTTAAGAAGACGGCACATATGAAATTTTTAAGAAAATTTAAAAATCACTGTACAAAAAAAAAAGTGGCAGTAGTCGTTATTTATTAAGAAACACAATATAATAGAGACAATTATCTGTTTGACCGTCGTCCTTTTTTTGATACCCTAAATAGAACTGATGTTATATCATCTGCAAAAATCCTCCAAAATAATTATTTTTATAAATTAAAAATTAATAACTTTTTTTATGGATTTGTATTAAATATATATATAAAACGATAAAACTTTTAAATATTGTGTACAAATTTGGTTTCTTAATTACGACAACAGATTGAGAAAATATGTGTGGCATCCTCCAGTCCTAATACATAATATTTTGAAAAAGATAATATAAAATTAAAATAATCCTAGAAAACTATAGATCGTTAAATATTTATTATTTTATTATTACTGTGATATAGAGACGGTAGGTGTGTTTAATGTTTTGTAAAAATTTTTAGGTCTTAAAAACTCGAAAATTGTGCTCAAAAGTCGATAGAAAATTTGAAAATGGATTCAGTTAATTGGAAGATCATGGGGGAAAAGTTAATTGTTATAGATAATATTATTGTGAATTATTCTAACAAAACAGCACCGTTTAATTATTTTTAAACTTGATCTGAAATGTATATAGGACGTAAATATATAAAAAATAATGAAAAATAAATTTTTAGTTCCTAAGAAAATGTTTAATCTAGTATTTGGAAAAAACATTCTATAACCATAAGAAGAAACAAAATTGTATATAATATGTATAGAATAATAAATTAATCTATGCCTAATGAAAAGAGAAAAAATGGTAAAATTTGGAATATTATACATTTTTGATGATATAAAAATATATAATAGATACCTACATGTATACTGAGCGTGAGCGTTTTTTAAATAAACATTAAATTTATCTGAGTATTATGAAAGAAATTCTGATAAATAATTTATCCAAAAATTTAATACATACTTTACAATAAAATTAAAATACTATTTTACAAAAACAAATCAACTTTTCAGACATTTTGACTATGGTTGTAAAACATAGTTGTTAATTTTATAATTTTAAGGTTTACCCTCCAAAATTACGCTCAACGATCAAAAAACCAATTTTAAAATTAGTCGAATTTGGAGGATCTGCTTGTGGTGGTAAATTATAAAATTTGGAATGTTTTTAATTTTGTTAATAGTATACAATGTAACAATAAAACTAAAAATCATAACTTAATCGCAGTATTATAACGGAAGATTAGTGATACATATAGGTACATTTTAAATAAAATCTGTAAATAGGTTCCTACAAGATTCCTACAGATTTCAAAAACAGATCAGTCGTTTAGAATTTTTTACTATAGTCGCAGAATAAGTAATAATAATCGTTCATTTAGTAAATAAATATCGGGTCTGTAGATTTATTAACAAATAATATTATTCAAATATGAGCAAGGGGGGCCAAAATTAGCCGAGGGCCCAGTCCACAATCGCGGAATAGCGGTCCGGGCCAGTCCGACCCTGGCCACAATGTCATGTATGCACACACATATTTATATATAATATATAGTATGTACAATATACATTGTACATATTATATACTTCTTTTAATAAATCTGTCATGTTTACAATTAATTTTTATATATCAAAACATAAGTTTAAGCATCATATTGTTGTGACCCTTCTCGGTTACGCCGGTCAAGTCTATGTTGTTGGTCGTCAACCGATTATTTCCGTTCAGACGGTTGAAATTTGTTGGTAGGGGTTCGTTCAGAGTAAACAATATGTCCGTTAAAAGTAAAAGGATTAGTTTATTGAGTCGATCAATAATAGTTAAAAGCACTTACAATTAAACACTAAGTTTAAAATTATGAATAATAAATAAGGCTAAATAAGTACTATTGCTTAACGTATCGAAAACTCGACTGTTGTCGCACATACCCATACATTCATACGACCGTGCGAAGGCAGATCGGAAATGCTTATTCAGTAAAATACCCCTTTAATATAATATAGTATAATATAATATATAGCCAGTGGTTCATAACACTACAATAATAAATAAAACCATTTTTATTTTCAACTACATCACAAATATTAAATTATAATTTCAAGCCAGTTATTATAAAATTTACTGAGTAATATTCAAAATTTGCCTGACTTATTGTCACTTATTTTCACTTATTTTCCTTTATTTTCGAGTTAATTTAAAGATCAATACTATTGTATACGCATCAACATATAAAGATACCTACATAATACGATATTGTTATTATCTTAATTTTCATTTTATTTTCTGTACTTGACACTTATATTAGTTTAGAAATATACAAGATATTTATAAAATTATGGTTATCGCCTGGCCTATATGGGCTATACGATGTTATTGTATAAGCTATTTAAATTGCTAAACATTCTTATATTGATTTATTATCACCACATTATATATATTGATGAGATCGAAAAATTGGTATTCATATTTCATTATAAACACATTTTCAAGTTTAGATAATCTATATGTAAAGACAGGACATATTTTAAGGAACCTGGGGGCCAAGTATCGAGAATTGTTATAATAGCGATCTTAATAATTAGAGATCTGTAAAAATAACGATTGCTGTGTAGGATTAACGAGTATACCAAGTATTGATAATAGTTTTACAATGTCGTAACTAAAAAGTAATATCGCTATGATCGTTGTTCGAACACGGAGCAAATGTTCCGTGCCAAATAACAGTGAACAACCAGTCCGTTCGATAGCGCCACGCGCATTGAACACGCAATGTTCACGCCACCCCGCTTCCTCCAAAGCCGGTCGGCCGCCTGCGCCCAACCCGGCACGGAGCAGTATAGTACCGTACGGCGTACGCCTTTTTTCTTCTCTCGTCACCAGCCGTCACGTTATCGTGTGTGGGGCTGCGAGTGACAATTTTCGGTGCGTCCGATGTGTATCACCGTATAATACATACGCGAATATATATCGCGTAAAGCAATTAGTTACTTTCGTTCTTGTGTTTTATAAGTGTACGCGATCTGTCTCGCATCCCTCGTTTCCGCCGTGAACTTCGTTTCGGTCGTCACGTAGAACCCGCCGTGTTCCGAAGTAGATAACCGTGCGTTATAGTGTTTGCGAGTGGCTGTCGCGTCCAGGAGCGTCTAGTGCATACGCACATCGCGATAGTCATCGTTCATCGTTTCCGTCGTAAACTTCGTTTCGGCCGTCACGTCCATTGTATTCGATATACGCAAATCGCGATCGTCATCGCGTCCATCGCTTCCGCCGTTTATTTCGCTCGGCAGTCACGTATTGGTGACATCGCATTTAAATTGGCGAACAAACGTGTATTTTATTACACGCC
>JAIPRL010006038.1:0-29216 GCA_025469235.1 Pemphigus obesinymphae | reverse complement strand
ACTTTAACGCAAAGCACCCACTGTGGAACAGCAGATGTTCAAATACTGCTGGCTCCGTGCTCTATAAACACGCGGCCCAATCAGATTACTCTATTATTGCCCCAGACACGCCAACCCACTTCCCGGGAAACCCTCGCCACAAACCCGACGTCTTGTACATAGCCATGATCAAACTTCCGTCCTACAACTCGCGCATCACAAATCTAACCGCCCTATCATCTGACCACAACCCCATCCTTCTCACTATTTCGGACTCATTAATCACGACCTCACCACCACCAAATCACTTCAAAATAAACTGGAAAAAATTCGAACGCCATATCGCGGAAGCCTTTCCAACCGCAAACCCGACAGTATCCACCACCAATGAAATAGACGCAGCAATCTCCTACCTATCCACAAACATCGTAAATTCGGTAGATAAAAGCTCCACCTCACTCCACCGTAATTCGCACCACAACAAACTCCCGCCAGAAATAATAAACGAAATTAAAATCGAAAACCGTCTTAGACAACTATGGCAACAAACCCGCGACCCCGCCTTTAAAAAGAAACTTAACAGCAAAATAAAATTCATCCGCTCCATCATCTCAACACACCGT
Source organism: Pemphigus obesinymphae (assembly GCA_025469235.1). Taxonomy (NCBI): domain Eukaryota; kingdom Metazoa; phylum Arthropoda; class Insecta; order Hemiptera; family Aphididae; genus Pemphigus; species Pemphigus obesinymphae. The sequence continues at coordinate 28,614 of JAIPRL010006038.1, read as the reverse complement.
TCCCACGAATGGGACAAATTCTTAGACTGTCTCGACCCCAACTCAATTTATAAATTAAACAAAGCCTTACTAAATATCACTCCAGCAAATCACCCCCTCATAGGTCCAAACGGCCCCATCTATTCAGCAAAAGAAAAGGCAGAACTTCTAGCAGATACCTTCCAAAATCAATTCACTTTAAACGCCGGCCCCCCTCATCAGAAGTATCCAATAGCATCCATCAAATTCTATCCCAACCAGTTGTTTGTAAAGACTACACGTCCCCAGCCGTCATACAAAAAATCCTCAAATAGCTTCCGAAACGCAAAACACTAGAAGAAGACCAAATAACAAATACAGCCCTTAAAAATCTCCCCAAAAAAACAGTCCTTTACCTGACCAACTTAATAAACGGATGCCTCCGCCTAAACTACTTTCCGGTGGCTTGGAGGAGAGCAGTAATCATCACCATCCCAAAACCCAACAAAGACCACAACCAACCAGAAAATTACCGCCCAATAGCCCTTCTTTCTTCCCTATCAAAAGTTCTGGAACGAGTAATTTTAGACAAAATCTCGGCCGAAATAGGTACAAAACTACGAAATGAACAATTCGCTTTCAGGCCCCAACACTCGACTACCCTACAACTAGTTAAACTATTGGACAATCTAAGCATTCACTCGAATAATAAAGAAAAAACAGCGGAGATATTTCTCGATGTCCAAAAGGCCTTCGATCGTGTGTGGCATGAAGGCCTTCTGCATAAAATGCTAAAATTAAACACCCCTCTCCATCTCTGTAAAATAATTCACTCCTTCCTCAGCAATCGCTACTTCAAAATTCGACACGATAACGTTCTATCAACCAGTAGGCCGGCGACTGCAGGCGTGCCTCAGGGCTCCTGCCTGTCGCCGACACTCTTCAACATCTTCACAAACGATATGCCTATAAACGCCAATACCCAACTAGCTCTATTCGCAGATGACACCCTAATATTTACTAAAAATCGAAATCCCTATAGGGCCATCACACAACTCTAAAATCAAATAAACTCCCTCCTTATCGGGTACAACTCCTGGCGCTTGCAAATAAACCCTCATAAAACCATAGCAGTATTATTCAACTCAAATAAAACACAAAATCTTCCCAACATAACCGTAGACAACTACAACATAAAATGGTCCCACCAGGCAAAATATTTAGGTATCCTCTACGATAAAAACTTAAACTTCCGCGCACACGCGATAGAAACCATTAGGAAGGCTACTAGAATCAGAGGCAAGCTATACCCAATACTATGCAAAAAAAGCCCCATCCCGATCAACACCAAAATCCATATATATTGCATGTATATCCGGTCAGTCCTTACCTACGCCGGCCCCGCCTGGGGAGCTTCACTCTCAGCGTCCAGCTGGAGAAACATCGAAGCAGTCCAAAACATAGCACTTCGTACCATTCTAGCCGCCCCACCCTATGTCTCAACAAAGACACTGCTCGCCACTTCACGTCTACCCGCCATCCAAAAGTTCATTCTCCAAAACTCGAAAACGCTATTCTACAAAAACTCCCTCTCATCTTTCAAACACATTCGCGAACTGGGTAGATCAGAATCGGACTCCACAGAACGTAAACCACGCCCCATCAGTTGGGCCCAATCAAATTAAATCCGTCACCAAAATCACACTCCACCACTCCAGCATAATAAATAAAATATCCCGCACATCTCCTACAACACATATAGGCAAACGCCTGAAATGTGATCATAGGCCCCCGGGTCGTCCGCAACCAGCAAAGCAAAAGCACTCCTATAACCACTACTCAATCCACTCAACATCAAACTCTACTTGACTTGACTTGCTTTGTGGGGGGGGGTACTCTGTCTCAAGCTTGAGCTTCTTCCAGAGGGTCGGATGTTTTCGGGAGTTGTGACGTGATGGGGGGCGAATTTATGGTGTTTGAATTTTAGAAATTAAGAGGACGGTTTCTTTTGCGGCCGTTGAGTAGGCCGGAGCGGGTTGAGATTGATTTGATGTGTGGAAAATGGGACGAAGTGATCGAGAGTTGGAGTTTGGTGGAGGTGGCATTTGTGAATTCGCGAATGGACGGGATGTTGGTGGACTTCCTGATGGAGTGATTGCTAACGAAGAATGGGAGGTCGGTGATCTGGCGGAGAGTTTTATTTTGGACGGCTTCTATGCGGGACCAGTTGGAGTTGGAAATATTAGAAGCCCATGCGGGGGAGGCGTATGTTAGAATGGGGCGCATGTAGGCTTTGGAAATGTAGAGCTTGGTTCTGACGGAGAGAGGGCTTTTCTTGTTAAGCATGGGAAAGAGGAGGTGGCCTACAGCTCTTGTTTTATTTACAACGGACTTGGCGTGGGCAGAGAAATTTAGGCTCCTGTCGATGATAACACCCAGGTATCTAATCGAGTAGGACCAGCTAACCGGGGTGTTGAGGACTTTGGGTTTAGTGGTGTTATGAGTGCTTTTGTTAGAGAAGAAGATGGCCGAAGTTTTTGAAGGGTTAACGGATATTCTCCACTGTTTCGTATACCGTATACCATTTTAACGATTTATAAAATATATTAAACTTTTATTGCCGTCAACGAGTGTATTATACTGCACGATAACACAAACAATATTCTACACGATTCGTCTATTATAAAATAGTATACACATATTATGTACGATGAAATGATGAAAACTTATTGTAAAACGGTTGTTTACAGGTGTTTGTAATTGGGCTCGTAGCCGCGTGCTCGGCCAACCCTACCCTATACTACAGTGGTCCACAATACTACACGAATTACTACCCAAGCGCCGTGGTCAGCCCGATCAAGAGCCAATACCACACGCAAAACGAACTCGGACAGTACGCGTACGGTTACAACGACGGATACTCCACCAAATCCGAAACGAAACACGCCAACGGACTGACCGAAGGATCGTATTCGTACGTGGACCCGAACGGCGTGCTCCAGCAGTACAAGTACGAGTCGGACGAAAATGGTTACCGCGTGTCGGGCACCAACTTGCCCGTGGCTCCGGCCGTGCCGGCCGCGGTCGCCGTCCCAGAAGCCCCAGTGGCGGCCGTCGTCGTCGCCGCTGACCCTGCCGCCGTCGCCGAACCAGAGCTGCCCAAGCAGGTGCAAGACACACCGGAAGTAGCAGCCGCGAAGGCCGCTCACTCGATCGCTTACGACGAGGCCAAGAAGGCCGCCGAAGCTTCACCGGAAGACACGTCTTCCGATTCCGTCGAAGTTTCGGCCAAGCCCGCGGCCCCGGCCGCGCCAGTTCCGGTCGTTGCCGCTCCTGCGGTATACCACAGTTACGTGCGCCCGACCGCTTACGCCGCCTACCCGTCGTACGCCGTCGCTGCCCCGGCACCGGTCGCGTCCTACGCGTACGCCGCAGCCCCAGCGTACGCCTACAGTCAGTACGCGGCCCCGTACGCCGCCGTCCCGTACTCGGTCAACTCTTACTCGCCGGTGAACAGCCAGTACCACGCCCAAGACGAGTTCGGACAGTACTCGTACGGTTACAACAGCGGTTCCTCGTCCAAGGCCGAAGTCAAGACCCTCGACGGAGTGACCCGCGGAGGTTACTCGTACGTAGACGCCAACGGAATCGTCCAACAGTACCAGTACGTTTCCGACCCGGTCAACGGTTTCCGCGTCAGCGGCACCAACTTGCCGTCCAACTCTCTGTAAAACTCACCCGCCATCTCCTGTAATCACGCTAAAATACGCTCCCTCCCCCCCCCATCCCCACCGCCACCCCCACGCCGCCACGTTGTTTTTCGGTATCGGTTTTAATAGAATATTATGCGTAGTTACGAAACGTCACTTGCACACCACGTATATAATATATATAAATATTCGTTTTATATAATTACAGTATCATCGGGCAAGTATATGACGTGCGTAAATAAATATAATATTAATATACGTGTATAATTCGTCGAGTTCTGTACAGGTTCCAACAGGTACCCTCCACCCCCACCCCCCCAATGAATGGTCCGTTGACGGGAGCGTGACGCTACCGAAAAACGTCGGATCCGTTTGACGTGTCGTGTACGTCATATACATCAGAGCGTCAAACGGAACCGGTGAACTTCGACATTCGCTCTCGGAGAAAATCGTTTCTCGGTACCGTCACGCTCGCAAATCCTCTTATCTCTCGGCCGTCCCAACCAGGAGGAAAAAGGCTAAATATTAAAAAAAAAAAAAAAAAAAAAAAAATTTTTTTCTTTTTTTTTATTGTTAGCTTTTAAGTTTTTTTTTTTTTCTATATACACTATCTTCACGTGAACACATACACTATTATTGTATTTTTGGTAATGAAAAAAACTCTGTTAATAAAGTCACGATTTTGTAAACTATAATAAGATATCACGTAATTTGTATTTCGTACACACCTACCTACGTTTCCGTCTCGTTTATTTTATATAGACATGTTACAGGATATTTCCTCAGTGCTCGACTATTGCGGTTTACCGCATAGTGCAAGCACGATAATGTAAGTGCAACACTATAACGCAATACGTTAATAGCGTTAATACGGTATAAACTACAAACCGTGTAGGCATGAAAACAACAGACTCGTAAATATTACCGTTGTCATTCGTGAACTTATACAAATTCTGTTTAGTATACGTGTGTCTACTGTACGGGCAGTGTTCAGTGTTGTAAGGTATTTTAATACAAGTACTCTAGTATTTAAATATAGATTTTTGGCGTTTTCGATCATTTTTCAGTACATTTTCCAAAGTATTCAAATATATTTTTTCTTAGTGTTTGTTCTTATACTTTCTATTACATTTTCATTAAAAAATTACGAATTACAAACATTTTTATATTTGAATCCTAAGAAATATTTTATACAACTGTAAAAATGTATATACCTAACGCAGCAGAATTCGTAAAGAAATCTCTACGAGTCAACTTTTAAATTTATTTATTTTTCTTACCTATATATAGTTTTTAAGTCTATTCCTGTTTCTATTAAATCCTTCGGTATCGGTCGTTTGCATCTCGCCATCTTTTTTTTTCATTCACCTCTTTTACATCTCTCATCAATCGATGAAACAACTGATAGCGTAGTCTAGCTGTCTCAGGGACAATTTTTAAACTCGGCTGTTGTCACATTAATAGCTTGCCTTTGCTCGAAATATGTGTTCAGCGAATTCCAATCTTTTCGAAATAAAACATTTTTAATATTTCGTCCGTTTTAAAACATATATATATATATTTTTTTTATTTAATATTAATTCATGTTTAAATTGTCCATTGTCCAAGTTAAATGTGAAGTCGTATAACTATTCTACTGAAAACTATTCTTTCAAAAGTTTGTCATTTTACCTCATCTATCCCTTTGGTATTTAATTCGCTATTAACCTAATAGATACCTATCTTGTCAGTCGTCATTATTTATTCCATCGTTATCTCTTTGGTAGTTGACCTAAGTTTCGCAACAGTACATAAACGTAAACAAGCCATATTTTAGATAATTAAGTAACCTATTTAAATACTAGACAAATTATTGGTATATTATTTTTGCTATAGCTGTTATAATATATATATATATGTGGGATAAGCAGACTAGGGTGTTATTCTAAATACTGCATTCAGAATAGTTTAAATAATTTTTTTAAGTATTCAGTACAGTATTTTTTGAACACTTTTAAACGTACTATATTCCTTGAAAAAATAACTTTTATAGTTCCAATCCACATTTTGAAAGAAAAATATTTTTTTATGTTTGCTTAGAATTTAAAATAACTAAAACCCTTCAATGTAATTATTATTATTAGGTACTACATAATATTTTAATTATTGAAATCTAGTATACATATATAAAAGAATGTGCATTTCGCTTTTCGAGTGTCTACAGTAAGAGTGGAAGCGCTTTACTTATCGGATAGGATACTCTTGGTGAATGTATTTCATTTGCAAGCAATGATAAGTTATTGCATTTAGTAAAATTATTCTTAGCGGAGTTTCGGTGTAATATATATCTTTTTCTTCTCCTTCGTCTTCTCTCCCAATTATTTGGGGTCAGTCACCCTAGTCCTACACTTCCACTTTCCATGAACATACATTTCCTTTATACTAATCTTACCTGCCTCAGTCTCTTTCCTCCTTAATATACGTCCGAACCATCTTAATCTATTCTCCCTCGTTTTCTCAACTTTCGAAGCTACTCCTAATTCCTATACTACCTTTTACATACCCATTCCTTATTTTATCCTCTCTAGTCACTCCACTCATCAACCTTAACATTATCATCTCTGCTACACTCATTCTCTGTTCTATCTTCTTATCTACTGCCCAACATTCTGTTCCATACATCATACATTAATTTTTTTAACCTAATAGAGATTTTTTTGTCACACAAAATACCTGACTCTTCTCTCCACTTCCTCCATCCATAGTTAATCCTATGTCTCATATCCTCTTCGAAACTCCATCTTTCTGGACAACGGACCCTAAATACTTGAATCTCTCAACCTCTCCAAGTACATTCCCATTCAATTTTATTTCTAGTCTCCTTATTCCTTCTGTGTTCTCTTTCACCAAAATCATACTCTATATATTCTGTTTGACTCCTTCTAATCCTTAATCCTTTACTTTCAAGACCTTCCCTCCACACTTCGAGTCTATCATTCACTTCCTCAGAACTCTCCTATCAGTACTGTATCATTTGCAAACAGTATGCACCATGATACCTCACCCTGTATATCCTTTGTTATTTCATCCATTACTAGAGAAAATAAGTAAATAAGTATATTAAGACTCAAAGCCGAACTATGTTGCACTCCCACTCTGTACCCTAGAATCCTCAGTCTTTTCAAACAGACTATTCACTTTTGTACTCGATGTAATATTTTAATAATATAATTTTTAAAAAATCACTAGTCAAAATGGGGTGGAAGTACTTTGCTCATCTAGTATGATACTAGCGGTGAATATATTGAATTTGAAATCAATGATCGATCATTTCGTTTTATAAAACGATTTTGAGCGAAACTTTGGTATAATAATGTTTAATATACATATGTCATATATATATATATATATTTTTTTAATAATTACCGTAACAACCGTTTATTTGTTATTTGATTATTTCCCCTGCATTTATAAAATACTGCATACTGTACATACTGCCCCGTATAAAAGATAGTTTTAGATTTTTAAACAAGTTTTATCACTTTATAAGTTATATTCCCGTTGTGTTCATCTGTTCTTATAGACTAATATATAATTACGAATTCGTTTATTTGGTTACTAGGGTGATAGACATTATTCGTTTTATTTTATAATATTTTTAGATTATTGTTTTTAATAAATTTAGAAACCGGAAATTGTTACTTTACACTTGAGAAAACTATTAGAAAAATCGAAAAATGTTCTCTCCAATGTACCATCTAGAACTAATTTTATTTCAATAAAACTCTTTACTCCAAAACTTTTACTCAATTCCTTCTAGCTAAAATATTGCTTACGAGGAAAAAAATAAACTTCATTGTAAAAAGAATCTGAAAAGTGTTATTTATTGAGTATATTTATTTATATTATTGTCAATATTTGAAATAATTTTTGTAAAATAATACAAATACTTGAGAAATATTATTATCATAAAATATTTGAATATACATATTTAAATAAAAAAAGAAGAAATGAAGAATATGTATTCGATATACATTTAAAAAGTATTTTACCCAAGTATGAAAATAAGTAACAAGATATGTCATTGTATAATAACGAGTATTAAGAATTTTGATATGTTTCTTATTTGTCTATAAAAATTAATTATTAATATAATATATATATATAGCCTATAAACTAAAATAATTCAAATGAGAAGTCTTAAGCATTTCTTCCTCCAAATTATGACTATTCTAAATCACCGTTCATTTTGGGAAACGAAGTATTACAAACTACAAACGTAGCCTTTATACGTACAGTAAGATAACAAAAACACTAAGACAATGTACACATTTCCAATCTTAGTTTACATTAAAAAAATATAAATAATCTTACATTATAAATCAATAGTACGAATAACTTGAACAAAAAAAAGTTTAACAAACACCTATATGTAATCATGGACTCCTCTTGAAAAGACAAGAACGATCACTTGCCCTTCTGTAGAAAATTAAAATAAATATAATGGGTTTCTTAATTATTATGAAATTAACTGTCAAAACATATATTATTTACTCACACAAAGTTTTTGTAAAATTTATGTTTGCCCCTCCCCCTAGATTTTGCACGTGTGATGCGAATAACAGATAGAAATATCATAAAAATTAGTAGTACATTAATTGAGATTTAATACTATATAATATACAAATACTAAAAACGCGTTCTTGCTAACACCCTTTGTACATTTAGTTTTTAGTAGTAAATTATAACAAAAGGGAACATTAATTTAGTTCAAAAATAAATTGAAATTGAAAATATTCATAAATATCTCAACGAGTTAGAAAATTTCAGCGCAAACAATTTTCAATAAAAAAACTCATGTAGCATTTCTCATTTTTAACAACTTACAAACATCTTAGAAATATGAAACAGAAATAAATTATAGATAACAACATTATCTAGTACCTTGCGTAGCATTTTTTCGAGAATTATATTTATTTTAAAAAAATAAAAATATTAGATTTTTTAATAACTTATAAAACATGCTTAAATGCACATACTCGTATCATAAAACGGCTAAGTAGAGCGCTAAATAATGTTGTTCTTTATAATTTATTTTTTGTTTTATCTTTCTAAATTTTTAAGTTGTTATAAATGAGAAATACAAAAGTAATATTATCAATAAAATTTTATAAATTCATAAAATTCAACCACAATAAAAAAAATGATATAATAATGAGACCAATTATTATTCATTTGTAAAATGCATACAAACATCATTCAATTGTTAAAAATCTAACAAAATAAAAATGTCCTATAAGAACCCCTTAAAAATGACCAAGCTGACATCCTCTTAATTAGCGATGTGAAATTTACGCCATTGATTAAGTTATTGCATTTAATGTGATCAATGATTTTTGTGAGAAAATTTATTAGGTGCATATTATTATTAAATAATTTAACGATTCAAATCCTGATTTTCTAATGGAAAATAAAATAATAAAATTTAATGTTTTTTAACTTCAACGAATTAAAATAATTTTTTGTTATCTATTAACTTTGAACTGGAGGCTTTGAAATTAATTCGTCTTATATTAATATTAACCTTAACATATAATCTTAACCTTTTTAGATATTTACTCCGGCTTTATTTTATAATACCTATAATAATTATTATTAAATACATTCACTAAGTACTATACGAATAACAAACCCCACTATATTATGCAAGTTATACCTACGGATATAACGATATGCCGATATTAGTAGTGGGCAGATGTGGGTATAACCTCCATCAAACTGTAATAAATCCAAAATATGATGCCTATAATATGGACAAGGGTGAAATAGCAATTAATTACTCAAGCTTAAAAATTATAATTCATTCGAACATAATATTTTATTCTTTGCTATATTATACCTATTTTGACGTATTCATTGATGCCGAAGTAATTTTGAATTGATAATGCATAATAATAAACCTAACCCAAACATTAAACTTCCACGCCACTTAGGAAATTTTACAGTTAAATTGACAATTATTAACAAAAAATATATAAATATATATTTAAAAATAATTTATTTTTATTTTATTCCAAAATAATTTATAATGAAAAATATTTACTTATTGTTTATTTTTATTTTTATTTTTATTTTTTTTGTGTTTTTTATATATATCTAATAATTGTTAATTTTTTAATTTAATGGTATAAATAATTAACCTATATGACTTATCTATAAACAGAGTTTCATTAGAGAAAAAAATCGTTTTTTATTTAATTTGGAAATAAATTTAATATCACAAGAAGCTATATTATATAGCAGTTCTGGAAACAGATCTTTCAATTAAATTGATTGAACTGTTTGAAGGAATTGTGTTATGATTATTATTACTATTATATATATATATAATCTACAAAAATTTTAATATTTACTAATTATACTATATTATGGAATATCCTGTAATTACTATTGTTTTTGTTAATGATTTAAATTGAGTGAATCAAAGGCCAAAACATCTTCGAAAAAGCAATAGTGTTTTAACTGTATTACACTCGTTATTATAATAATATAAGACTGGCATTTTTATGGCGTAAAAATTTACCTAAAAACATTACTTAAAAAGTTTAAAATATTGTGATCAGTGCCGGCGGAAAAGGTAGGCAAACTAAGCACATGCCCAGGGCTTCACAAAATAATATTTTACAGCCTCAAGCAAATAGAGAATGACCTGTTTTTGTTGCTTATTATTTCCTCTTTTTGAAAGAGATCTTTCCCTGGACCTCACAAAAGATCTTTCATCGGTCCTGATTGTGATGATTATGATAATAAAAAAAAATATTAAAAAATAGTAACTACTGATAGAGGAAACTTTTTCAATCACTTTTAAAATGTACCTATTCAAATAGTTTTAAATTGTGGATATGAATTTGTTTTAACATCTTGAAAATTACATATACAGATTCTCTTTATAACCGGGTGTATGATATGTATTCAGATGTCCATGAACTAGAATATAGGTAAGGAGTATGTCACCACAATAAGTATACCTATAGGGATGCGAGATTAAATCGATTAATCGATTATTTGATCGACTAATTAAATGATGAATCGATGTAATCGAGTAAAACGTATAATCGATAATCGATTGTTTGAATTAATAATCACACAATCCCGGGTTTACCTATGTAAATGTTACAAATATATTTGACTTATCATAATATAAATTAACAGTTTTACATCCTCTTATTTCCCAAACTCTATCATGTTCAGATTTGCACCTTCGTACAAGCTTAATATAACATACCATTTTTTAAACTTGACTATTGAAAGTTAATATTATAAGCTAAACCCCATAACTTGAACAACATACTTATTTATATGCTGTACATAAATATAGATAACCGAATTTCTAAAAAATTAATTATTTTTTCAATAAACTTAATTTGTTTAAATAGTGTACTATATCATTTTATCCTGAGGTGTCGGGTAAAATGACATACCAACTTTCAATACTATCATAAACTATATTTTTTTCAAATATTAGTTATGAGATATTAAATTTAATTGATTTTTTGTTATTTAAACAAATTAAATAATCTGTAAAATATTTAACAATAAATTTATATCACCAATAACACAATATTCATAAATAAATCACCATGTCATTTTGCCCGATATTATAAAAGTCGTTTAAGACTATTTTCATATATATATAATTAATACACCAGTAGGCAAGTTTATTATATAGTTAGATCATAGCTTACATTTTATTCTACAACATAGGATGGCAAAAAAGTTAAATAAAAGTATTATTATATTTTAAAACTAATAAAAAGATAAAAAAAAAAAATCGTTATCATGAAAAACATATTTTATTTATCAATTTTTTGATAAGATACATATGTATATATATATATATATAAGTTATTAATGTTTTGAATAATATCAAGGAGTCTATTATGCGTATATTAGGAATATCTTTGGTCATCGAATGACAGTATTTCCAATAATAATACTGATGTGACATATTGCCCGGGTATGTCGAAGATGGTTCTTGATAGCTATACGGTTAGCATATAGCTACCAAATTGTTTTGGACGGGTTTGGTAACGATAGCCGCGACTTGCACCAGAGACCAAATGCCACCATGCGAGAAAAATCTAGTCGGCTACCTCATTTGCTACCTGGGAGTCGAACCTGCAGAGACCTCGTGCGCCGAAACACACGTTTCGACCACTCGACCGCAGTGGACTTATCATAAAATAATATTATGTAATACACGCGGGGTATTATATATGTATATATATATATAACATACACAGGAAATAATGACTATACGATTATATTTGAAAAATATACATGTTATTAATATATTATACATAACATAATACTCGTATAATATGTATTAATGATTGTGATCAATTGTAGTTACTGATTATAAGATTTTAAATGTGTTTTATCACGAACGAAAATTACCACGTAGGTAACGCAAAAAGCACTGCGGTTCATAATGTTATTATCCGACTGGACTGACGGGTTGTCGACGAAAAATTCGAACGAAATATACTTACTCGAACACGCTAACGATTAAAAATAAATAAAAATTCGTCGACTTTTTTCCGTTTACCGACTGAATATGTCCAGAACCGCTGACGATCGCACCAAATACGCGACCGCGGTATGTATAGGTTAGGTACATTATTACTTTTCATTAACCGCGTTTGTATCGAAAATTGTGTTAAATTTATTTTGTGGGTTGCGCGATGGCGAGACGGCGACTGCCGTATTGTATAATTTTGAGATTTTCTTCCAAAATCAGGGAAAACGCTCGCCGGCTATATACAGCGTCGAAAATTCCACCGGGGGGGAGGGGGGGAGGTGGAGCGATTTTACTACATTTATTGATATCTTACATACACTCCGTAAAGAAGTAAAAATACTATAACGTAAAGTCATGGTTGAAATATACCAGGTTATTGCAGCTATACCCCCACTATGACGTTTTTTCACGTAAAGGAAATAAAATGGCAGGCGTAAGGGGAGCTGTTTTCATTGGTTGTTTTCATGAGCTATTTATTATTGATTACATTACAAAATTATCAATGATAATACAGAACAGTAAAGTTTTCTATGGTGCACCCTTACGCCCGCCATTTTATTTATATTTGATAACGATTTGGTAATTTGCAATAACCTGGTTTATTTTAACCATGCGTAAAGTTACTAAACCGATAACGTCGTGGATAACAAATTTCAGGTAACGCGCCTATATATAATTTATATAAACCGTCCATATTTTGGCATCTATGAAATAACTTGTTGAATGAGAATATCCATATAGTGTACAAAATAAGAAAAATATAAATAAATAATTTTTATTTATATAGGTATTCCGTGCATTGCCTAAAGGCTAAAATCACGTGCGAAAATATGTAAAGGGTTTAAGTACGAGTTGTATAGGTGCGCATAATATACTACAGGAATTAATTATAGTAGGTACCTATTATACTGAAAATAATACGAGTTGGTATATTATAATAATGAATATTTTATTGTTAATTTGTATTCTTGATTTTTTACTATATGTTATATATATATATATTATGCGATTCGAACAAATTCATAGTTCTGTTATAAATAATTATAATAATTATTATTAATTCTAAACGGTGGACGAAAAAACGAAAAAACCTGTTTATACCTATTATTTTTGCAAACTCATAACTAAAATATTCGCATAAACTAATTTTCGTGTAATAATCACCGCCAAAAATACGATAACCAACACAGAAGTTATCAAGGATGTAAATTACGTGAAATAAGAACATATTTTTATCTATACCTACCGAGGATATCCAGAAATAATAACATGATAATTAGTTTAAGATTAAAATGATTCTACAATAAAACGTACCAATATTATTTATGATTGCTCGAAGCTATTATTACATTTGATTTAAATAATCGTTCTACTAAATATTGAATAAATTATGGTGTTACACATAATGCGCTTAATGTCTGTTCCTTCGGAGAGTATACGAAATACATTACTAATTACATGTTTTTATTATGATTTTCTTTAGTTTATCGTATTTATATAAATATCTACTAAACTACCATTTAAATAAATGATCATACCATAACGACTAACAACAAACAAACAATAATTTTTAAATGATTGTCAATACACTATTTCACCATTGCCATGTTATCAACTTAATATCAAATGTTTTTTTTTAAACTTTTAACTATATATCTGTAAGAAAACCGATCAACACTCGTGTAATGTGCAGGGTAAAATTTGTTGTATATATTATATCATTATAGTGCAAAGATCATGTCGACTGACGTTGCTGTTATGTATAATCAAGTATGGGTCATCAGGTGAATGTAATCTATACTGATTTTTCAAAGGCCTTCGATAAAATTAATCACACCTTCCTCTCTAATAAACTTTATTATATTGGTATCTGTGATCTTTTTTTATCTTAGTTGATTTCTTATATCAGTAATAGAAATCAAATAATCAAAGTGAACAATTTTACCTCAAATCCGCTTGATGTTCTATCAGGAATTCCACAAGGTTCACTTCTAGCTCCCTTGTTATTCATTCAGTTTATTAATGATTTAAATTGTCTATACTCTCGTAAACTTCTATTCGCTGATGGTATGAGACTATTTCGAGTAGTAAAATTCTCATCTGATTCTGTTCTCTTGCAAGATGACTTAAATACTCTAACAATCTGCTGTAAACAAAACAATTTATTGTTAAATATTGATAAATGTAAAGTTGTGTACTTTTCTAGGTCCCGTACTCCAGTATTCCACAGTTATTTTATAAATGAAATTTTACTTATACTTATACTTTTCACGAGCATTTGCACAGATATAACTATATCATAAATGCACTTTTAAATAGATCTACTAGATTAGCTAATGATGTCCAAATTGATTTTTTTAATTTTAATTCTATTGAGTCTTTCAATAATTATATAACTAGATATCATCAGTATTTGCATTTATGTTTCTTTATACTCAATAATTATTGTATTTTATTATTTTTTCACTATTTATCTTACGAAATACTTATTACTTTTTATTATAATTATTTACTAATCTCACCTATGTATCACTTATATTTACAACATGTATTGGGCTTTAGCCTGTTTAAATAACAATAGACAATAAAATAAAAACTATTTTAAACGGTAATAAATAAATGATTAATATTCAGACTTGGATAGTATTCAGAATACTTTTTAAGTATTCCGAATATTTTTTTAATACAGTATTTTGAATACTTTTTACAAGTATTCTGAATAAAATATTCAGAAATACTTTATTTGAGTTCAATCACATTTATAAAAATAATGTTATTATTTTTCCTTGGTAAATTATATTTGTGTTCATATTATATTATCTTATTTTATTTTAAACTATATTTAGTAAGACAGTAATGTTATTTTCCAATTTTAAATATGTTGACTTACACAATAATAATTTTTATTGATGAAATAAATAGTTTGAAATATTATAATTATTGATATTATTTTATTATAATACATTTAGTAATTACAGTGGTTAGTGATATGAGATCTTATTTAAGTACATAATACCAATTATTATAAAGAAAAAAAAAGAAATTGCACTAGGAGTAAGTCATTGATAGTATAATGTTTATTGATTAAGTTTTGCGAAAAAAAATATATACTCACGCATTACTTAAATGAGTCACACAATATTAAAGTTAAATATTAAAATTTAAATATAATTTGCTATTAACAGGTAGGTATTTATTTTTGATTGAAGGATTATATTCAATTATACGGGGAAAAAAATGATTGAATATAATAATATTATAATTAGGTAGGTACTTATTTCGTTGTTGAAATCTATAGTAAAAATATAAGTATTATAAAAGTACATTTTATAAAGTATTTCAAATACTTAGTGAATACTATTATCATAAAGTATTCGAATACATATTGTGAATACATTTTTTGGAAGTATTCGGAATATGTATTCAAAATGCTTTTGAAAAGTATTTTACCCAAGTTTGTTAATATCACCGCATAAGTACTGACGATCTCAACGAAAATAATATAATATTTTAGTTAAATTAAAATTAATCGTAATCTTCGATAGAATACACGAATATAGTTAATATCTACAGAACATTATTCCTTTTGCTCTGGGGTTCGTTCGATACGTCGACATAATTTCTTAATGTTGTAAATTACGAGTTCGTTGGACATAATAATATAAAAAAAAAAAACCCCTTACTATACCGATACTCGAGGCTGGCCATTGGCGAGTTAAAAGTTAAAATTAAGTTAAAAAGTTAAGTTAATTTTAATTAAGTTATTTAACGCGTTACTTTTTTTTTCAGATTAACTTTTAACTTAATAAGTTACTTTTCTATTAAAATTAACGTGTTAACTTCAAGTTAACTTTATACAAATGTATCTAAATTAAGTTGAATTTTGCTCGAAGAACAACGCAAATTTTTCAATGGGATTTTACTTTTTGGTACTTATACACAATTTTAGTAGGTACCTATAGAATAGCGTGTTCGTTAATAATCGATGTACCTATACCGCTCACGCACACGCCGCGACGTTGGCCTTTCACGAATATTGGGCTGAGCCCGGTCTTTTTAACTATACATGGAGGCTGGTATTTATGTCCATCGAGTATAGAAAATATATTGAAGTAGTAGGTACTGCTCATTTTGCACTACATTATAGTGTGAATCAAACAATAATGTAGGTATCTTGGCAGTTAGAAGTTATTTTCTGATTTCTTATTTATGCATGGGTTTTAAAATTACGTGTTGTATTTTTATTTTTACATTTATACACTTTTTCAGACAGAAGAAGTCCCGAGTAGTTTTTTTGAGCGCAAAGAATAACCATCCTTTTTCGCCTTTTTACGATATAATAGGTATACCGACATTTTTTCCTAATTAGGAAATCGTTACTTTTGACCGGGTTGAGTTAAGTTTTTTTTCAAAGTTAACTTTTAACTTTAAAAGTTAATAAAAAAAATATACGAGTAACTCTTAACTTACCTAACTTGGCTTATATTATTTTCAATTAACTGAACTTAACGAGTTAAAAAATATCGTTAACTTGCCCAGCCTTGCCGATACTGGTATACCTACTATTCTATATATAGAAGTCAAAGTATATTATACATGGCGCGTATAATTTTTTATCTAGTGCGTTGCAAAATATTCTATATATATATATATATATATATATAAGCTCTCGTTTTATGGGGTTCGTAGATTTTTATAGCCAACCGGTGGCAGCAAATATTAACGTGAACGAAGCTAAAAAGTAAATGCCGTCCATTTAAATTCAATAGCCGATTTATATTTGAAAAATATATTTATCGTCAGTACCTATCTATAAATATATTGTATATTCTGCGTATAAAATCTATGTACGACGCACGTATATATATATATATATGATGAAAATCGTACAATAATATTATAAATCAGTGAAAACGCGCGCGCGGGTGTTAAGGACTTATGGTAAATCGTTTATTGCCATACATCATAATATTATCTTTATTTTATTATAGTACATATTATTGTTATTTATTATTATAGCACTCTGGCCTGTGTTTTATGACGAATTTTTCGATCAGCACTCCGTTTTTATGTATATATACGATCGCCCCTAAAACCCTTCCTTCCTTTCGCCCGTGTCCGTTCAAAAGTTTATTTTTGTCACTGTTCCCCATCCCTTCCGTCCACCACCGGATATACACCCTAATGTATCGCTCTTATTTATACGGTGTATATATAGTTTTTTTTTTTGTCCTAGAGCCATAAACACGGTTACGACGATGGGTTCTCGAAGAAATATCGTTCCGAATGCGAAATATTTTGTTCAAAAACCCATCGGCTAAATGCACGCCATTCGAATTTCAGATGAATTTTATTAATTTTTATTGTTTTGTGCTTACATATAAACTTATATCGAAAACATGTATTACGTACGTATAACGCCGAACGCATAAACCGATGATCCCGTATAATATATGATGTATATTTTTTATCGAAAAAATTACAGTCGTCAAATCGTTCGTTCGATTTTAAATTAAAGGGGACTCTGGACGTTATAAATAAAAATTCATATTAAATGCCAGACCATAGAAATATGATAAATATATAGACAGTTATAAATCGTAAACATTTAGCGAAATAAATATCTTCGAAAAATAAAACTACCTACCTATACCCTACCGATTCGCTGTCGATATAAATATGACTTTTCATACGATATAATAGTATAAAATATATTCAAGTATACGTATTAACGTATCTATTCCTATTATATGTCCGGAAAAACCTTTGTAGACCAACCGAAGTGTAATGTATAAGTGAGAAGAGTATAGAACAAGCGTAAAAGAGTGTGGTTTTCGCAGTGACGTGAATAAAAAAAAAAAAAAAAAATTATTTTAAAAAAACCATCTCGACTGCTATATAAATACACCTCATATTTTACGGGTCAAGTGTCACAGGAAACCCTCGGGAAGTTTTCCGAATCGGCTATACGAGCGCTTGACCAGCGCCGTGTGATACATATATAAAAACGAATTAAAATGTATAGGTACCTATAGTTACAACTTTACGGTTTTGACTTTACATTTCCATCAGATTTTAACAGTATTTAGAAAATAACATAAAATATATGTTTATTAATATTATTTTATTTATTATTATTACTATCACTCGTGACTATAGTTTATATTACGTTGATTTTTATTTAATTGATCTGGTCTGACCTTGAAAATTAATTAAAATACCGACTTATTTTCAAGGGAACACGTCATAACGTATTACCACCAACACTGTAAATCGGTTATACGTTAATTATTGGCAATATCGGAAGTCGTTTTCAAAATATTGCAAAATAATATGAATAAATTGTCAATAACAGCTGACAAAACTGTCTCGAATATTGAGTAAATTTTAATTTAATTCAGAAACAATGTTACAACGACAGTTTTACCGTTGGGTGTATATTTTTCAGTTTTTTTTTAATAACTTTATAAATATGACGATGACTGCAGAATTCCTTAATGTGATGTCAACGTCTCTAAATTATTATAATACCTTGATAATTGTACAAAATAAAAAAAATCGTGTTGTTAAATGAAACAGATTTTGTTGTTTTGAAAAATACAAACTCAGAAGTTATTAGTATACATATTTTATCAATATTTCTTTATTGTTTTCCTTTTTATAGTTATAAGCATTTATCCATTAGTTAAATGTAAAATGAGAATTAATTATTTTTAAATTCGTATATTTATAGGTTATTACCTAATAGAAAAACATTTTAGCTACGAAAGTATCTTTCAAATCTTTATATTAACATATCTAGAGCTTTTGACTACAAAATACTAAATAAATTAAATATTATCCTTCATTAACTACATATGTTAGAATGTTAGATAACAACAATAATATAGTTTATAGGTAAGTTATTATAGCAAGACTGCTGTCTGGCGCAGGTTGGTTAAAGTGGGAGTTACTACCGACTTATTTTTGATTTTTCATCCTCTCACTAATCTTTTCCAATAAAGGTATCCTCCTTAAAAATGTATACTTTTAAAACTATAATATTATTAGGTATTGTGTATTATTTAATTATTTCAAAATTTGAATAATATTAATAATATTTAATAGTAGTATTTGAAATAAAATATGAGTAAAGTTCAGTACCCAGTTAAAACTGCACTTTGGCATTACTGTATTTGAAAATGTTGTGCCCTGAGAAAATATAATATATTAGCCACCCCTTCGCCGACCAGGAACTATGGAAATATGATTGATAATGTTTAATTGAATAATAGCCAATGGGTATTAATAATTTTATTACAGAAATAATTTAAACTCTTCTTTGTAAATATTTATTGTAACTTATAAACAGTGATTGAGTTGGAGGACGGAACTACAATATTCATTTTTTTCATATGTAGAAGCGTACCTATACTCATTTTATTCAACAAAGATGAGGATCGCAGGGAACGCAATATCCGTCTTAATTTTTAAATACGTTGTCAAAAATGATAAAATTATGAAAATAAATGGTTTTTGCTTTAACACATAAAACCACACACAAATCATGGCATACAATTTTGAATGGCTGAAATTATACGGTAACATCATGTCAAAATCAACGCTACATCGATGAATTTCCGTTATCAGCAGTTAAGTATTAACACTTTATTTTATTAATGACACCACAATAATTTGTGTTCTATTTCTATCACTGGCAGATGCAGTAGGCTATGAACAGTTATCATATTACATGTTATCGCATGGTATATTTCGTTTGCATTTTTGTTTAGATAGAAAGAGTTCAGTAGGAATCTAAGCTTTTTGTAGGCAATTAATTATGGTAGACACTTTAAAAAAGTCAATATTCGATTTTCTCAATAATTACTTCCCTCCCAGTATAGTAGTGTAGTAAATATTTTTTTTTAAGAAATGAGGCAAAGAAGGTGTCTAACTGAATGGCTACATAGCTAATGTCTAAATAAATATTTCTTACTACAATATTCTTCTCTGCAATAGGTATCTAAAGTTCCCATTGGGAGGACGGGCAATTTCTCTTGATTAATAGGTATTGGGGTGCATGGGAGACAAAATTCCTCACGTGTAACTTTTCCTTTTATATCCCTTGGAACGCTGATTTTTTAACAAAGTCCAGAGTCTGTTCTTATTTTTTTTTTTTAATGCAACCACTGATTACACAAGTAATAAGTACATAAATATCCAACACATGCCTTTCATTTGCATATTTGTCTATCTCCAACTATTAACTTACCTATACATCACATGCATAACGAATAGTTTATATTTATATACCGCAAGTTTTTTTTATTTTTTATTTTTGAATAACATTACATCTTTATAACCATAGTTTCTAAAATTTATGAGATATAAGTAATATAAAACTAAAAACAAATATATCTATATAACTTTTCACCTAAATTTAAATAATATAAATTAAATTAACTCTTAACAAATTTAATACCTATATTATTAAAATTACTCTGATTAGGTGAAGAATGTAAAGTAAAACAATGGGCAGTCTAAATTAGTAATATTTTTATAAACACATATGTATATATTATTATGACAACATAAGAAGCCGAAAATATTGTAATGACAATTTGTTGGTAAAATGTTATTATCCTACGAATTATGATTATATGTATCTGTATTAATTTGTTATTTTATTAATATGTATCCATTTATAATTAATAAACACTTTAGTTTAGAAAAACAATATAAATTAATTTTAAATAATTTGCATACCTATACTTGAATATAAAATGTACCTACTAATTAAAATATGATTTTTTTATTAAACATCATAGCAAACCATGAGATTGCTGGTAGTTTATTAAGACTTAAATAATTTATAAAATATCACTGATTACCTATAATGTATGTACCTAATATAAATATATATTCTAACTTTATTAAATACTAATTGTTTAACAACATATTTTTATACATACCTAGTTGTTTTAACATAAATAACTGTCATTGACATAATTAATGATAACGCGTAAGTGCAACACATAATTACAAGTGTGTTAATCCGTTTAAATTAAGCATTTTAATATTTGCAATACACTGCAGTAGGTATATGATATAATGGTATACTATTACCTACATTATAATAATTCAAATGTGTATAATAATTATCAAGGCCGGGCATTAACGAGTTAAAAGTTAAAATTAAGTTAAAAAGTCAAGTTAATTTTAATTAAGTCACTTAACGCGTTACTTTTTTTCAGATTAACTTTTAACTTAACAAGTTACTTTTTTTTATTAAAATTAACGTGTTAACTTCAAGTTAACTTTATACAAAAGTATCTAAATTAAGTTAAATTTTGCCCGAAGAACAATGCAAATTTTTGAACGGGATTTTACTTTTTGGTACTTGTACGCAATTTTAGTAGGTACCTATAGAATAGCACGCACGTAATCGTTAAGAATCGATGTAGATACCACTCACGCACACACCGCGACGTTGGCCGTTCACGAATATTGGGCTGAGCCCGGTCTTTTTAACTATACATGGAGGCTGGTATTTATGTCCATCGAGTATAGAAAATATATTGAAGTAGTAGGTACTGCTCGTTTTGCACTACATTATAGTGTGAATCAAACAATAATGTAGGTATCTTGGCAGTTAGAAGTTATTTTCTGATTTCTTATTTATGCATGGGTTTTAAAATTACGCGTTGTATTTTTATTTTTACATTTATACACTTTTTCAGGCAGAAGAAGTCCCGAGTAGTTTTTTTTGAGCGTAAAGAATAACCATCGTTTTTTACCTTTTTACGATATAATAGGTATATCCTAATTAGGAAATTTTAACTTTTAACTAAGTTAAGTTACTTTTTTTTTTTCAAAGTTAACTTTTAACTTTAAAAGTTAGTAAAAAAATATACGAGTAACTTTTAACTTAACTTAGCTTATATTATTTTAAATTAACTTAACTTAACGAGTTAAAAAATATCGTTAACTTGCGCCCAGCTTTGATAATTATTATATAATCTTGAGGTCGAAATACTATTGCAGGAAAGGATATAGAAAAGGATTTTAAGCAATAACAAACTAATTACACTTCATAAAATAAATCATTTTCACTATGAATAGTTCAACTATTCACTAACCGTGATCATAGTGAGTTATAATATTTTATAAAATACGTTTGATAAAATAAAATTCATAAATATGTACTACGAATGTCACAAAATTTGTCAAGTTCACGGAGAAGCAAGAAAATATTTTACGCCATTTAGGTAGATGTTATTATAATATATAGGTATATATCTATCGGTTTATGTACGACTAATAAATTTGTTGTTATGCAAGTAAAATTTGAATGATTTTGTATACAATCGTTTTATAAATGAATTATTAATTGAGTTTTAAGGTAATAAAATATATTATAATAAATAAAAATAAATATTAAATATTTTATATGATACACATTAGCGGTCCGTCCAAAATGTCTTTGAGGGGTTTGTCACTATATATATAAATATATATATATACACACATTAGAACGTGGGTAGTGATCGTTGTAATGTAACAAGTGATCTACACCAGATTTAGGTATATGATCTGTATTGAACAAAAAATTTACTTGCAATAAACTAGTGGCTTTAAACATCAATATCTATTTTTATAATCATAACCGAACAGTTAATGAATCACAACACTTTAAAAAATCATATACTTGTCTATGCGTAGATTGTGATTTAAATGGAACAGAAAAACATGTCAAAACAATCATATAGGTAGGCAGTGGCGTTGTGAACTTTTTTCTCCTATGAAGCCATTATACATTTTAAGACACCCACCACCCCCAAAAAGGGCTACAACGGAGTAACCTTTTTTTTTTGTTTTGTTTTTTTCCCCAAATTGTAAATCTGAGCTTTACGATAATTTATATGATTTTAAGTTATAGTTTTAAATGTAATTAATTAATATTGACCTTCCAAAAACTGGTTTAACACATAAATACATGAGTCGGAAATGGTGGTGGTGGGAGATATAATTGAGTGATGTTTACATTTTAACTTAATTTATTTAGACTTCAAATGTATTACATAATAATTAAATAATTGTATTAAATTTTTGAACAATTTATCTCTTAAATAAATACTATCAACAAAGTGTAATAAAATTATATTAGCATTCACTGTTCATAATGTATTTACTATTTATTCTTGAACTTTACAACTAAATTATATTATATTAAATGTTTGTTGGAACAAATTTTAAGTAAATTAAAAATAAATATTAAATATCTACTTATGCACTAAAATTATTCTTATATTAACATTAACAATATGCTCTTAAAATTGTAAAATTCTCTTATTTAAACATTAAACTTTTTTCTAATAAATTTGATGTTTGAGCAAACTATCTATAACTTCTTGACGATTTATTTCCATATTTAACAATGACAAATTTTCGAGTTTGTTTTGACCTGTTGTTGATCGAAGACTTAATAATAATAATAATAATAATTTATTGCATTTTAAAGAAAAACATTAATAGATTTACAATTTGTGAAACATACAAAGAAATGTATGTGAAACAAAATAATATTAAGAAAAAAACTATTGTCTTCAAAAGCCCAAGCTTGTGAAAAAGACAACAGTTCTTATATAGCTAATTTTAAATACAAAGAAAACCCGATCAAACAAAAAAATTCAATAAATAAAAAATCATTAAAAATAAACAAAAAATAAAAACGTAAGAAAAAATGTACAAAAGGAGATTTTAAACTTAGACATTTTCATCATTCTACATGATTTTATAAAGATCATAGGTCTTAAAAGATTTTATAGAAATAGCATATAGCATGCATAACTTTATATCTAAATTAAAAAGATCTCTTTTCCAAATTCAGTATAATAAGTTGTATCTAAAATAATACAATATAAATTTTACAATTTAATAATTTTGTGACATGATATATGATAATTTAGTGTATTACTTTAGAGAAGCTTCTCTTAGCTGATAGGCTGATGATACTGGTACGGATCTTAGTGCTTTATAAGCCTTATATAAATTTGGAAGAGTTGCTTGAAGATCATAACTCGTTAATATTCTAAGAATATCTAATCTTGTGATCTTATTATATGAATTATCTGAATCATTTTCGCTCATTTCACTGTCAGTTTCCCAATAATCAGAATTAGTATTATTTGTCAATTGTCGGTTTTGATATACTATACATCTAGATTCATTCCATTAATCAATTGATGTGAACTTTTACTAAATATTACATATTCTTTTTTTAGGTGAATGTAGTCAATTGAAATCCAGCTAGAAATTTTTTAACGCATAATATTAATTTTGACCAGATATGTACCTACCCACCTACCCCAAAATACCCAGAGGCCATGGCCTTTCAAAAACCTCTTCACCACGCCACCGTAGATAGATAGAGGAAATAATGGATATAGGTATAGGTATGCGGAAAAACATTGATACAGTTATAAAAATCATTGTCAAAGATAATATTATAAAATTTTTTTTTGTTTTTAAATCATTAACTTTTGAACTTACCAAAAATAAGTAATCATAATTTTATTTAAAAAATGTGTATTTACCTAACTATAGTTAAATATAATTTTTAAGGTAGTAAATTTCTGAGACGAATTTTATATACAGACAAATTTTTGATCAAATTTTTACTTTTTTAACATTTATTCCTTAAAATATAGTTTTATTAAATCGAAAATCACTAAATATTAATATCTAACAAATATTAAAATATAATGGATATAAAAATTGAACCATGAAAAAAAAAATCTATTATTTGTTAATTTGTTGATAAATTCAAACCTGTTTTCAAAATCCATAAATCCGATAAATCGCTATATGATGGATAAAACGCATTAATTCAATATGTATTAAAATTGTAAAATATATTTTGGACCCCTCCGAAAATAAAATCTAAATACAGCCTTGTATATATAGGTAAGTACATGTATAATACGTAACGTCTGAGGTGCAATAATATTATTAAGTGTAATATTTATTTGAGGAATCTATGAAATATTTATTTATCAGTTATCTTATAACTTAAAACATATTTATGTACCAAACATGTATAAAATATAACATGTTGTTTTCATATATTATGTACTATACCTACAAATACAATAAACATAAGAAATTAGATTTACATTCTAAATATAAACTGAAGCCTATGATAATACATTAATTTAATCTAATGGTTATCTCATATCTGTTAATTAAAAAATAAGGCTATAGTATCACAGTCAATGGGCGGTGTGATATTTCAATACCACCCACCACCTTTATAAGAATATGCAACGAAATGCGTAGTACAATATATTGAATAAATTGAAAATACGCCTAATATATAAATATATACACTGCAGGTATAATTTCTATAAAAGTTATATCTAAGTATATATTATTATTATTACTAAAATTGTAAAATTCATATTAAATTTTTTTTGAAAAATATTAAACAAACATGAAATAATAAAAATAATGTATCTAATAATTGTGTTCAATAAATAAATATTTTTTCAATCGTATAATATTCACTAATCAGTATAATCACTAGTTTATTTTCAATGACCTGCCTACTTTAAAATACTGTCCAATAACGATATAAATTTTAACCTTTTCAAATGGTCCTAAAATGTAATATATATCTAGGTACTATTAATAGTAAAATATCAAATTTGTGTATTTAACAGTCAAATTAGTGTACATATTACAGTTCTTCCGGTGTGTATTATGCATATATTATTATTGATTTTCTGGTATAGCAGTATATAAACCACTGTGCAGTACATTTACCCAAGTAATTTGGAAAATTATATGCACTCAAATAATTGATATTAATTGTAAAACCCTGCAGTACCAATATTTCTGTGTATATTCTTTGTATAAATAATATTTATATATCAATATTAACTAATAAAATAATAATTGTACACTGTGAAGACTTCATAATGAATTTGATAAAATATATTCAAATACATGGGCCAAAATGAAGACACTAAGGTTTTATCAAGGATAAACTGTATATTTCAGTATTTCACATGATATTCTTCTGAAAATAAAATTATATATAATCTATAATTTGGGGTGGTCCTTATTTTCGAACTTTCGACATTTTTATGTAAAACCTCTTTATTTTTCTACTCACATTAAGAAAGTAATTTTGGTTAAATTTGATCATGATTAATCACCCCCTTTCCGTGCCCCTAGGGGGTTGAAAAATAACCAAAGTGGGTAGTTTTATGGCTTTTCAACTTAACTAAAATAATATAGCATTTTCCATTTAATATAAAAATGTAAATAAACTTAATTATAGAACATAAAATTTTGCATAAAAAATATATAGGTAACTAAAATTTCTGGAACATTCATTATTTTCCAAGAAAAATAATAAAATACAAAATATTTAATTTATTTGGTAAAATTGATAATTTATAGTTATTTCAATATATTTTACGAAACGTTAAAGATACAAAAAAAAAAAATGTTTTTTATAAAAATTATACAAAATTTAATTTCTCAATATAAACCTTATATGTATAAGGTTTATTGGATCGACCATTTTATTGTTATAGTTAGATATATGTAATATTAAGTTTAACACTTAAAATATTGTTATAGTAAAGATTTCATGATATTTCGCACAATGTATATAATAAATCAAATAGTTTTAAAATATATTATTTTATTTTTTGAATTTTTTCCTATAAAATTTTGCCTAAAATATAACATAAAAATAACAGTTTTAATCGATTACGTCAGTTATGATCTTAAAGATAATCTCGAAATTTGTGATTTTATCAATGTGTTACCGCCCCGATATATTTATATTGTAATAATTATTACTCGCGGCTAAAAATAAAAGCTAAAAGTAGTAATTACAATTTAAACGTTGAAAAAATTATTAATACAATTTTATACATTGTTAAAACATTAGGTACCTAGCAGGTACTAAGTATACAAAATGATTCGAATTAACTAATATTACAATACTTAAATATATCAAACAAATTCTTATTAATTAAAAATGTTAACTTAAATGATTTTAGTGGTTAGTTTAAAATGGGTTATTCAAATTAATTTTCTTGTACCTCACATAATGGATACGATAGTCACTGACTACTTACAATATAGTAATTGTTTTTGTTCCTCGTTTTTCGTAGCAAATTATTGCATAATTTACAACATCTAACACAATTTGATAGTTTTTGTCATCAGTCCAAGTTGAAGGAGTTGAAGTTTTGAAAAAACCTAATATCAAAATTGGATTTATTAAGCTTTCCGCACACCGGATCGGATTTGATCGGATACGTCACGTCGGAACGGAACGGAAACGTCTCGAATTGATCAACGAGTATGTTTTGACGGATTCCGAAACGTTCCGAACAATTGCGTAGGCGCAAAAGTATATTATCCAACGTGGATATGTATACAACGCATATAATATGGCATTAGTTCACGTGCTAGCAGCAAGATAGACGCTAGGGTGTCTTCGATAATTCAACGATGTGCTTTGTTCGCTGTAAGAATGATTGATGTGATAAGGATTAATGATGAACATGATTGTGATTAATTTAAAAATGCATACTATTGATACTATAGATAATAAAGACATATTATCAATGATCGATACTATACTGTGCTGGCAACTGACAGAAAAATGTTAACATTATTCTGTTCGATTTTAATTTTTCTTTATTTAATATCATATTAATTGTTCTGTGCCATTTAAAGTACAAAATATGGAGCTAATTGAAAATTCTCTTTTCTATAGGTTATCGGTAAAATACAAATATGGCGTCAATCGGTCAAATTTAAACGTTGTCAATTTTTTTATCAGTTGCTATCAACAGTACATCATGCCAAGCATGTTATAAACTCGCTAAAACCACTTAACCGTTCGCTTTAAACGATTAATTAAAAAAGGCAAATTTTCATTTGCTGATTCAGCGCTGCTGCAACGCTGAATTATCGAAGACACGCCTACTTTTAATTCGTACCTACAGTGGCGTAACTAGCGGTGGGAGGAAGGCAGTGTGACCTTTTTTTTTTTTTGTTTTGCTTATTTACGTTTTTAGGAAGTATTTAAAGAAAATGAGCTTTGCAGTAAGCTAAATTGTTAAAAGGGGTATGACCATTTTTTTTTTTTTTTTTTAACTCATTCAACAATGGTATCACCACAATATTATAACATTATTTATACTTTATATAGGTATACCTACTGTGTGTAAAACACGAATTAAGATATACAAGATGCCGAACGGCGATCTGTTATCATTGTTTTACCCGGTCTGAAATGTTCTTTATACTCAATTTGACTTGCAGCGCTAAACGATGACAGCGGTGAATTTCGAACTAATGCGGTAAATAAAACTCAGT
>JAIPRL010006037.1:0-29224 GCA_025469235.1 Pemphigus obesinymphae | reverse complement strand
AATCTTCAAAAAGAGTGTAGAAAATACCATAACTTTTTCTTTCCAATAAAATAGGATGTACCCACATTTTTTTCTTTCTTTTTTCTTTTTTCTGCATTTTTTTGTACAAATAGTACGCTATTATAACTTTTTTCTTTCTAGTAAACATTTGTCTAGACTCTATACTCAGCCGTTTCTTGTTTGGAACTGACTAAATTTAATTACAGATAATCGATAAAATATTACAGATAACGGAAGTATATCCGTTATTTTAACGTTTCGTCAACAAAACCATCCGTTTTACACCGGACCGGTATCCGGTGAAAAAACGGACGTTAACAAGAAGCCTAATTGTTTTTTTTTTAATAATTTATTATAAACTATAGCCAGATATATTAAAATAATGCAACCAATAAAAATTTATAAAATAGGTCAAGGGGAGATTCACCTATCGCCTCCCCCACTCGTAAACCGCCACTGGTTTCTACATCTAATATTGTAAAAACATAAATTGCATTGTTTTTTCATTTTAAGAGGATGTCGGAAAGAAAGTCAATTTTCGATTTTATTTTAAGATGTGATCAAATTAAAAAATCTTGAAATACAGGTCAGAACTATGATTGAAAATAAGATGACTGAAGGCACCTTCAAACTACATCGTGTCGTCCATTATTTAAAACATCGTGTTAAAAATCAATTGATTGGCTGATCACATTGGTTATATTTTTAATTAACCATGTTACCAAATGTCACCATATAGTTCAAATATATTCAACTTTGCCGTCATGCGGTTACAATGATATATTACTATCACTGAATTATGGTCCGATTATATTGATATTATCATTCTCATATTTTCCACCTAGATCAAAATTCAAAATATCAAATATAAAACTCGAGTACCTACTCGCTGTTTGTATTCTTTTTAGTTTTATGTTGTGCTGAAGTGCTGTTTTTTCTGTAATACCTAGTGTTTATTTTGTTAATATATCTAAAATTTCTTCATTTGTTAAGTATTTGTTATCATAGAAAATTAATTGATAATCAAGATTCCAAGAATATTAAACCACAGAAAAGATGAAAGTTTTTATTTTTTTTTTTTTCATTATTTTTCTTTCATCTATTCTGTGATTAAACTGCCAACTACAATACTGTAGACACAAAAGTTGATAATATTATTTATATCTATGTGATGTTATCAGATGTGGTCGTTCTTTCGTTTTTGTACATAATTATGTTTTCTTTTCTTAATAAAAACAGTTTTATAACGACAAAATTATTGTTTTTTATTTTATACTTCTCCTTCAAAAGTTAATAGAATACGACATACACAATAATACCAAAACCCCAAACTAGGTTACCAGTGTTATCCGGACGTTTCGATACGGTGTACGACATGATGTAATGTGAAGCATGACAAAATAAATAGGTATGATGTCAACTTCATTGGGCCGCACAAACCCCGCGCGTAGAACGTTGTTAGACATTTCTCATTGATCCTTCATAATTCAATTTTATGTTAACACTATTCGATTATCATATAAGAAAAATAATATTATTAGTTATTATCAAGAAATATTTTTACAAAAAATTATGACAAAATAAACAAAAACACATATACGAATGTATGTAATATATTTAAAATTAAATAATATTTGTATTTATTATCAACAAAACTAAAAAAATTTTATTTTTATACGAATTTTTAATGTATAAAAGAGCCGTATTCAAATTATTTAGTCTTATAAAAGTCTTCGTTCTAACTAAATATTGTAATACTTTTTTTGGTACATTTAGTGAAGATACTTCAGGCCATACAATGTTGGCTAAATATTTTATGGCTCCAGGTATTTGCCATAAATTATTTACATGTAATTTTTTAAACTCTACTTCCATTATTTCTATACTTTTTATTCGTTCAACCGAGGAAAATTTGAGTCCGTCTCTAGAAACATGATTAATCCAAGAATAATTTTTACCATTTTCACTGATTAAGTGTGGATATTTTTCATAAAATCTATTTACCACATATTCGGCTACATACTGTGAGCTGCTTGAAACTCAAGTTGATTGAAAGAATTTCTAGAATCAACCAATGGAATAATATTTATTTATCATAATATAACTAAAGTATATGATTATATACAAAATATTAAGGTAACTACCAATATTAATATTTTTATAGTATTTATATACTATACTTACAGAAATTCCAAATTATTTTAATAGGTCATAACATTCTTGTAGAACCAACATTGTTTCTCGACCCAAACTCTATCAAAACATCATTTGACGTTGAAATAATTTCAGAGCTATAAATTATCTGACTTGTTAAACATTAATCTTCATTCAAGAGATTTGTTTCAATTCCACACTCCAAGTTTGTATTACTAGTAAATATACAATGAGAATGTTTACCAAGAATATACTACCGAAGACTACAATATTATTTAAAATAAACGATGTTTTTTTCATTGTTTAATTTACATGATACTCATTTAAAATTATTCATATCAATAATTATAAAAAAATTATGTTCTTTCATGAAACAGCATAATCTACTTATATTTAAAATTAAGCACAGTTATACTATTACTGGTACTACCACACATTCTTTTTAAATAATAACTAAAAGTATACTCAATGTAAATTTACATTTTTCCAGTTGTAATTATTGAAATATCCATTTTATCGACCATATAAAATCGCCTTCGCTATACTATTAGAAAATACTTGGCAGTCAAGTTTGACATTCATCCTGGAAATTCTTTCACCCAAAAATATGACATTCACTTAATTTATGTGCAATTTAAAATAATTTCCATGATTTATATAACTTAATTCTTTATGAATACTTTTACCAACAAAACGACCATTAGGTAAAATAAATTATCTGCAAAATTATTATTACACATATCATATACTTAATTATAATTGTTTTTTAATTAAATAATTAAAAAATTTTTACCGGTCAATAAAATGATTCCTAGCCAACTTTAATGTGTGGGGTATATCTGCAAACACATATATATTTGGTTGTAACAGGATGATGAAAATATACATTATGGATGTAAATATTCAAGTCTCTCCAAAGACCTATATTTGTAGAACCCATGTCATTCACCATGGCAACATTATATTTCACATCAAATATTTTTTTTATAATATCCAATAATAATGTTGGATTCATAGGTACATCAAAATAATAAAAACTGGCTCTTTCCAGTTTTCAAAAAGACCTATTCATACATAAAATATTTATTTTTATACATTGTGTAATTCTGTATGTATAATATTATGTACTAGAGCAGGGGTCGGCAATAGGCAGCCCACGGAGGGAAAAGAACTGGATCGCTAAAAATATTATGAATAATTATTATAATATATAATTTTATATAATAATAATATAAAAGTACAATTTTTTTTCCACATATAATATTTTATCTATTTTTATGTTCTGTATTTGGATATTGCATTGGTATTCATCGTTTATCGCTGTTTACAATAATAGTTGCGATAACCGGATAACACAACACTGGAAATTATATCTACTGCTTGTAACACTTGATCCTAATATTATTCAGTTCGTATTAAATCGTTATCATGTCGTGTCTGATGGGTTTAAACGAATTGTTAAATTTATAAATATTACTCGTGTGCAATCGAATATGTTTTCTAAAAAACGTAAAGTTGACAATGAAAACCGAAAATTCCTTGCTGGGTGGACCGAACAATATTGTTTCACATTGCGAGAAAGGGCTGGAGTCATTCCAGTTTGTCTCATATGCAACAATACTGTTGTCAAATGTGTACATTTAAAGCGACATTATGAAACAATGCATAAAGATATTGATAAAGAGTTTTCCTCGTGGCAGTGCAATGCGTCACGATAAGGTTCACGCGCGTCTCTCGTCTTACAAAAATAGTACGACTATGTTAGTACAAAGTATGAGTGGCAAAAAAAGTCCGTAGAAGCTGCATTGCGTGTGTGCTGGACGTTAAATAAACACTAAAAACTATTTTCAGATTCAGAGATTGTAAAATAATGTATGTTGGAAGTGGCTACTGCACTTTTTTTTAAGAAAAGAAGGATATGATTAATGCAAGAAGCAATACAAGGAGAACTGAAATTTTAACTGATGCCTACAAAAATAATTTAATTTACATTTTACAGAAGGCACCTTGCTACGCAATCGCACTTGATGAATCACCTGATATTGTTGATTCTGAGCAGATGTAAATTTTTGTACGGTTTTCTGATGTTGAAAGTCGAGTACTTAGAGATGTGTTGCTGGAATTATTGCCATTCAAACGAAAGACTCGCGGAGAATATTTGTTCAAAACTTTTAACGACTTATGACTAAATCAAATATTCGTTATGATAAAATTGTGTCTATTTCTACCGATAGCCCCCCCCTCCCGGCAATGATTGGTAAAGAAAAGGGATTTGTTAAGAGAATTAAGGATAAGAATGCTGAAATACTTTCAAATCAATGTATAATTTATCAGATATTCCTGTGTGGCAAACTCAGTATAACATTGAAGGAAGTAATGGACGTAACGATCAAGTTAATTAATTTTTTGATATAAAAACTAATAATATACTAAAAAGTTTTTTCTGGCCCCCAAAATTTTTTTTTCAAATTATCTGGACCGCCATAAAAACTAATTGCCCACCCCTGTACTAGAGACTTTAGCAGAATTTAGTATAGGTAATCCATGGTTATCTATACTAGCCCAACCTGATCGGTGCAAGACTCTAATATGTATGTATATCATTTGAATATTATATCTAAAAGCCAAAATTACAAAAATTTTACCTCTAACCATGACACCTTGGACTTATCTATTGGGACCTCAGAACTGTTCATTTATTTTGTCATAGTAAATTCTTTTTGAAACGTAGGTATGTTTCACATGTCAGTAAATTGTTCATCTGTTTATTTTTATTATTACTTTTCAGTATAAAATAGATACCATTTTGGTAATGTAACTAATTTCTTTAAATTATTTTATATCCAAAAACTTTATCCATGTTACAATTCAAATGTTTACCTTTAGCTTTCACCAAGTATAACACAATATATAATATTCCAGGATCCAATTTAAATGTTGATGCTCATAATCCTTTAGAAAAAAATGTCTAATTTTATGCATGCCCATACTTACTAATTTGTTTAGAGAAAACTTTACCTGTAAAAGGAAATTTTTCTGATCCACGCAAAAAAGTTTATGCCCTAAGACTTATACTTCGTAATGATATAGCTGATGCTATATCATTAGGCTGCCATTTATAAAATTTTTTATTGAATGTAGTATGAGGTCGATTTGTGCAGGAGAAAACGTATCTGACAACAATTTTGTGAAACGAATTTCAAATCGATGTTCTTCACTAAGTAACAAATCCGTCTGATTTTTGGCCAGTTTTTTTAAAGTCAAGTTACTTTTTATCAATATTTGATTTTGAGTTTTTAACGATTCTGTTTCATCCATTAATCTAAATATTTATATTTTATAATTATTGGTTTCCTGTATTATTAAGGATATTATTATATTTGATTTTAATTAATAAATTGTAATATATAATAAATAAATGTAATAATAGCATGCTGAACAAAAAGCTCACAAGACAATTGTTGCCGCCCCGATGAAGTAATACTAAAGTAATCATAGCCGCCGATATTACCTATAATAATTATTATAATCGCACGACCGTCCACACACACACATACACATACACACAAATTAGATAGCTAAGTAAATGTTTATCTGTTTGTGAATTATATTATCGTAAAAATAGTTAGTCTTGTTGTGATCAACGTCGTGTGACTCACCACCATTGTCGTCGGTCCGTTCTGCAGTGTTAACTCGCCAACAAAATTTGTTTACGTGCGCGAATCGCCGAACAATTGTGTTTTTTATATTAAATTATAAGTGTGCGCTAATCGCCTTACGAAATTGTTCGCTATATCGAAAACCGTGTGTTTATTAATAGTTCGTGGACTCTAATAGTCGCGTATTTTTATTGTACCAAATTTGGCTCAAATAGCCTACTATTTTATTATTTTTTGTGCGTGCGTTAATCGCCGTCAGTACCTACTGTCCGTTTTTATTATTGTTTCTAAGTACACTATTATTGCAACTTTAAATTACCTATTATTTCATTTGTCCGTGTGCATTATTCCTTTGTAACAAAAATTGTGTTGCGTGTGTATGTGAATTTATTTAGATTTAGGTACAGGTGTGCAGCTGGCCAGTCTTCACACCGACAATATTGTAAGTTATTTTTATTTTATTTATTTATTATTTATTTCAATTAGTTGTGCCAAATAGGCAATTATTTATGTATTATTAATTATTCTAAGCACAACGCCATTCATTTGTTGACCCAGCAGGGCTATTTTTTTATATATATATTTATTTTACTATATTTTCGTTTTGTGCTTAGTATCAAATTATTTATCCTTTGTGTTGCTGTGAT
The DNA here is from genome assembly GCA_025469235.1 of Pemphigus obesinymphae. Classification (NCBI taxonomy): domain Eukaryota; kingdom Metazoa; phylum Arthropoda; class Insecta; order Hemiptera; family Aphididae; genus Pemphigus; species Pemphigus obesinymphae. The sequence goes on along the minus strand of JAIPRL010006037.1, from coordinate 22,764 downwards.
TTATTACCTTGTCGAAATATTTATTTGCACCAGCAATACATGATACTTTTATTACCTACCATCTGAGTTACCATTTTTATTAGTTTTTAAGTTTACCTCGTCCCATATCTACACACCCACACATATACACACTGTACACACTCTCACATTTACATAGGCCCTAGCATTCCTCGGCGACCCCGGTTAGGAACTCTAGGGTCCTATTCACGCACATACACACCGTATGGCCGACCGTTCAAATAACGTGTTAGGTAGTGAGAAGCAAAGGTGTCCGGGGTGCGCGTGATATTATTTCAGGCTCCCGGCCCAAATAACAATTATTTAATGTTGATATTGTGTACAATAAATGGAATTAATTACTATAAAATGATTAGTTTGTTTTTATTTTCAATAATTCCTATGATTCTTTTAACTATTGGATATTAATTATATAATATAATAATATAGAATAAGTTTATAATTTGAGTACTTGTGGATTTTTCTAATAATAAATTGAAGACTCTATTCCACAAAAATATTTAATTTAATTTGGTAAATAAGTATTTACCAAATAAAATTAAATACTTTTGTGAAATTAAATCTTCAATTTATTAATATAGAATAAATTTCTCAATATATAATACAAAGGTCATAAAACAATTTTTTAGTATTAATATTGTCTACAATAAATATTGATTATGTATACTTATACATAATAAATCACTTAACATACATACATATTAAGCGTTCATATTCAGATTATTAACAGATGAATTATTAATAAAAAGTAATATAGGTATATAATATGAATTTCTATAATATGATTAAAGAAACTATATATGAACATTCAACATAATGTATACAATAAATATAAAACTATTTCAGAAAACTATTGATAACCTGTTTTATACTATACTCTATTATTACTAATATATAATACTTATATTATACTATGTTAAATAATTTTTAGCATACAAAACAAAATATATTATACAATAAATAAATTATAATTATATAAAATAATTAATTATCTATTTTTATATTTAATAATTTTTAGCATACAGAATAAAATAGATACAATAGATTAAAAAATTTTATTTTAACTTAAGAGGACGTGATACCTCCTAATTTCTAGTGTAAAAACATGTCTACGCAGAATGACGATAATTCGTTTCACAGTGGTTTAAGAACAAAACCACCTATTATATAATCGAAAGTTAACAACATTTTGGAGGGAATGTCATATCCGTTTTTTAAAATAATGCTTATAAAAAAAGTTACAGCGTTGAAAAAACTAAAAAAAAAAGATTTTTGAATGTTAGATTACATGCTAAATATTTAGTTTATTGAAAAAAGGATATGAGATTTCTTCCAAAATGTTGTGAACTTTCGATCTTATAATAGGTGTCTTTGCTCTTAAACCACTAGGGAATGAAAAATCGTAATTTTCCGTAGGTATGTTTTATGTCGTAATTTTTAATTTATATGGCCATCATGTGCTGCTTCTAGTGGTGTATATTATACAACACGTAAAATTGGCCGCACGGGGAGCCGAGACATACACACTCGGCCGGCCACCGACGTTATCAGCTATAATTCTACGAATCTTTAAATGATTATGTTGTGTATAATAATATAACACATTATTATTTACCCACATGGCATACACCAAAACTTTATGAAGAATTACAAAAACGAGCGGTAGGTAGGTATATCATAAAAATATGAACTGCCAACTGGGAACAACTGCAATGAGTAAAGACGATAATATTTTATATACCTACCTATTGATTCAACAGATACTGCATAAAACATCAGAAAAATGCGAAATGCGTAGAAATTATAATAATATAATAATTATATAAATTCTTAAATTATTATGTTCTATAATGATGAAAAAATTCAAAAATATACAAAATTAAATTGTATATTATGCTATTCAGCGCTCATCCCAATGTTTGAAATTATGATTTATAATATTTTATTGAAATTATTTATTTATTATTAGATAAATATTCAGCAATTATAAAATTATAAATATCTATTACGTATTGTTAGTTATTAGATAGGTAATTGATATTATGTTTGTATCTTTATAAATTTCCTCGATTTATAATCTGAAAATGATTGTATCAAAAACAAACTAAAACTAATGCATATTCAAAGAATTAATATTTATATATATATATAGGTATCTGGTACATTATATTTATAAATTATAAAAGTTGCGATACTTGTCGGTTTCATTGAGTATTCGTGATTCTATCCATACCGTATGCACGATACGCGAAGTACTTTTAGATTCTGAGCGTAGCGAGGAGCTATTGGTTTTACAATGATGTTTATTTATTTTTTATTTTTCTATAAACACTTTTTCTACCAGAAGGAGTGCTCCGATCTTTATAAGCTTACCCGGTTTCCGGTAGCAAATTGCATCTAGTTGGTACTTTAGGCCGTGTTCTTACCAAAAGCAACTGAGGACGGCAACGCGATAGAGATTCGAATCTAGTTTTAGTTGAGTTGCCCAGTTGTTCTCATCTGAAAAATTAATATGAAACTTCAATGCAACTTCAATGCATATTTAGTTATCAAAATGTCTTCATCCGATGAGGATATGGTTGTAACATTTATGTATTTGAGGTATAAAAAAAAAAAAAAATTAAGTTCATCCATACTATTCACTCAACGTCAACCACAGTTCATTTATACTAACAAGAAAATCAGACCAAGACCCAGCTAAATTTCATGGCTTTTATAGAATGAGTATTGAAAGTTTTCAAGAACTTGTAGAACTAATGAAGACTTCAATTCAAAAAAAGATACCAACTATAGAAAAGCAGTGTCTGTTGAGGAAAGACTTCTAATTACAATAAGGTAATAATTAAATTAAATACAATTTAACTTTATTATATTTTTTATTTTTAGAATAATCAACAAAAATAAAATAATAATCTTTATTAAATTAAAAAAAAAAAATTAAAATTAGAAATAGAATATAAATTACCGTGAAAACTCTCACAAAACAACAGTTTTTATACAAATTAAGCAAAAAAAAAATATTTTTATTATATATTAAAAAATTCAAAACCACTCTGTGCTGTATCATATTGTTGATATTGATTATCTGTATTATCAGTTCTTGGCTCTGGTACTGTAGATACTATGTAGAATAACTAGAAGAACTTGAATGATTTAATGAACCTTGATCCTCTAAAATGTAACCGATGACATCCAAAACTTTCCTTTTGAATTATCTTTTTTGTATGGGGCTCATTTGTTGTATAGCCGGTAGTAAGCTCAACAAAAATGCTTGATCTGCACATTCTGGTGTTGTTGACATTTTCTTCTTTTTCATTTCAAAGTATTCTATAAAACAATTATCGACATCACTTATTTTACTATTTATTTTTATTTTTTTTGTGCTATATGCTATTTTATCGTGATCATCAGCTTTATCTTGATGACTAATCAATAATTCAGACGATCCTGGCATTTAACAGATTCTATTATTTCACCATTTGATTCCTTTTCAATATCTTCCATGTTAGTGTCCTTTTCCAATTCCGATGATATTGATATATTTCCTTGTTGTTTCTTGCCACTTTTAATAAATAGAATTATAAATTGCATGGTATCTTCTAAATAATATTTTTTTTTACGGCCACCGATGATCCACTTGGTACTTTTTATCTTAAATGACGTATACTGTTCTAATGTTTTTCCATCGTTCTTTACATGTTAGAACTAAAATCATTTAAAAGACAAATTGATTACATCTTTACAATTTTACAATTTAAAAAAAAAAATGTTTATCAATATTATATTAAACCATTTTTAGGTTTATGGCAACAGGTGAAAGTTATAGAGCTATGACATGTCATTTTATAAGATGACTTACAACAATTAGTACCATTATTTCAAACACAACTGAAAATATTTGGACTGTACTACAACCAAAGTATTTGGATTCGCCATCACAAAAAAAATGGTTACAAATTTCTTCCAGATTTTTTGAGCTATGTAATATCCCGAATTGTGTAGTCGCTATTAACCGTAAACATTTTCGAATAAAATGTTTACCGAACACAGGATCAACATACTTCAATTATAAAGGGTATTTTTCTATTGTGCTCATGGCTTGTGTCGATGCCGATGGATTATTTACGATGATAGATGTTGGTGAAGTAGGAAGAAATAGTGATGCTGCTGTATTTCGAACTTCAAATCTTGGACGTGCTTTAAATTTATACTTATTACAATTACCTCCTCCTAGATCTTTACCTTCAAGTAATAATGAAAATAATTTTTCATTTTATTTTGTCGCTGATGGAGCTTTCCCCCTCACTAAATATTTAATGAGACCTTATCCAAAACGAAGTTTGGACAATAAAAAAAAAGGGGTTTAATTATAGACTTTCTAGAGGCACCATTAGGCACGAATACCTACAAAAACTTTGAATGTAAAACATGTTAGGAATACAAAAAAATAAATAAATAAATAGCTTACACCTATACCTGTATAGCCTTATTTGACCGATTTTTTAAATCCGCATTTTTACACGGTATATGAGATGTTAATAAACATTAATTTTTAGAATTTTTAATACTCATAAAACTTAAAAAATTTTAATTTTTCAATTTTTAAGGGGTTTTCTATAAGTAAATTCTATGAAATTGTAAGAAAAATGAAAAAAAAAAAAAACAATTATAATTTTTAAATATATTTTAAAAATTATTTCAAAATAGACTTGTGTTAGTACTATTTTTATTGTTGTGTAATGATGATATTTATTTTAAAAACGAGTTTTGGCAATTCCAAAAGTAGGTACCAACATTTTGTTTAATTGTCGCGAAAGAACGATTGTGGTTCTAATACAAAGATAGAAAATTATAATTTATATTTCCACCATTCTATATGTCATAGTGCATATCAAATATAATTTGTTATTATTGTAATATATATACAATATAAAAACATAACATGATGGTTATTATTTATAATTATTTATTACTTCAATGAAGATTGTAAAAATATATAAAATACATCAAAATATAACGTTAATATCTCCTTTCATTAACAAGCCAAAATATATTTTTCATGTAGCATGACCATTATTTTATATGTTTCCTACACTGTTATAGCTATATTATAATATTATTTTTTGTGATTATTTTGATAGAAACGTTACCTATACATTTGACGTACGGAGAAGGAATTTTCTTATTTTCGTCGTTTTTTGCCTCAACAGTCAAATTTTCCGAAAAATTAGCTATACTTTGAAAATATTCTTATCGAGCTGAATATTTGCATACTTTTTTTTTTTTTCGGTAATTTGAACTTAAACAATAAGTAATAAAAATACGAGTATAATAACATTACCTATTAGAGATATAATGGACAATGTATTAAGGATATAGTGATATACCGCTATTAGAGCCTATATATACTATATACATGCGAGGTTATTAAAGCCTAATAATAAATTATAAGTATGTCCGGCCTTTAGAGTCGATTAATACATAATAATTAATTTATTAAAAAACGCAACTTGAAATTGATTTACGAAGTACGATCCGCTCGGTTGTAATACACGTAGAAAGGACGGCGGTCACAGATGTATTTATTTAGATATTTTTCGTATAGGTACTTAAACATTACGCATTCAAATGATATTAAGCCATACGAGCCGATTCCGTATTTATTAGTAAAGGCAATTAGTGCTATAACCCTTCTTTGATTAGCGATAGAAAGAATATTATTATATTGAAAAACTAACCAAATTTACATTAAATATCATTTCGTACACGAGAGCGACATAGATACGCACTTTGACGAGCGACCGACCATTTTTACGAGTGTGGCACACGACTTTGCTAGGTACACAATCAATTTTAATACAATTTAACAATAATAATTCACAAAACACATAATAATTTACTTATAATTAATGTTTATATGCGTATGTGGCCGATCGGTGACTACGGCAACCGTGAAAACAAATAATCATAATATTTTAGATTAGCGTAATTAATTTATAGATAATACAAAAATAGGACTTATAATATGTAAGCCTCAACATAATTATAGTCATACAGGTAGGTCCCTTTTATTTTTATTTTACATATAATTTTCGGAATACTATAATTTATTATATAAATGATGGGAATATATTTTGTAAGTAGATAAAGAAAAATATACATTTTTATATTTAGGTATATTACTATCGAATAATTGCAAATGATGACCAGGCACATATCTTGATCATAGTTTTAGAGGAGTGATGATTTTTGAGAAATATTCTAGACCCAAAAATGTATATAGATATATAAACTTATAGTACCTAAACTAATTGTTTTGACCTGGGGCTAGACAATAGTAGCTAGCTTACCCGATTGATTAGTGGACTGTATAATTTGGTAAACTAATAGTTGCGTGATAAGGACAACTAATACTAATAAAAAATGGCAACACTAAATTAGGTATTATTGGTCTGTATTGCTGGTAATAATTAAACAAGTATAAAAAATAAATAAAATATAAATCACAGCAAACAGAAAAATAAATAAACAAAGAAATAATAGTAAATTTAGCCCTTCTGGCTCAACAATAATAATATGGTATGTAATAAGCTGTATTGCTGGTACAAGTAAACAATAATAATAATATAAATAATAAAAATCACAGCAACACAGAAAATATAAATAAAATAATAGGTACTCACAAATAAATCACGGAGCGTAAACTGGCCAGCCGCTACGTACCTATCCTAATAAATAAATAATTACGCACACACAAATAGATATAATAAAAATTCACACACACTTATTAATTATATAAATATAATTTTTGGCTATTTGAGCCGATAATATATGTTAGCTATTAGAGCCGAACTATAAAATACACGCGATTCGTGCTACCGTAAAATTTACTCGATTCGCGAGCCAAAGAATATAAATCAAATTTTACACACCGCGAAAGTACAATATTTCGATTTGCGAAAATTAAATAACGTGTGTCACAACGACCGACAACGACGGTGTGTCACACGACGTTGACCACAACAAGACTAACTACTATAAAAATAAAAACTAAAGGCGTATTGCCGTGTATAATTGATAATATAATATAATAAATTTAATCAATAATATTCCACGGGTGTGTGCTTGTGCAATCGGCCGACGTCCGAGAATATATTTAATTGGATCGCGTATAGCTGGGGGTGAGAAGTGGTGTTATCTTATGTTCATTAGCATGCTTATATCTCCTTTCGGCGTCAACAGGGAAGAAAGCAAGAGAAATTGGTGAGGGGTATAAAATCATATATTCAGGAAGGACTAGTACAAAGAATGGTGTAGGAATATTAGATGAAGAAATGAAAGGAAAAGTTGTAGAGGTGTTTAGAAAGAGTGATAGGGTTATATTGTGAGAGTAATATAGTGAGAGAATAAGGTATTATATATAGTATGTGCGTACGCTCCACAAGTGGGATGTGAGGAAAGTCAGAAAGAGGAGTTCTGGCAAGAGATGGATGAAGTAATACAAGGAGTTCAAGGAAATGAGAATATTGTAATTGGTGAGGATATGAATGAACATGTAGTCTGTGATAGAATAGATTATGATAGAGTGCATGGAGGGTATGGGTATGGAGAAAGAAATGAAATCGTCAAATATGGTATAAAGGTAATGATGATATCAGATGATGTTTATTAATTTAAAGTTAAAACGCATGAAAGTACTATTTTATCTTGTAAAAATGTACTTTTATTTTTACGGAATTAATGAAAAGATTTTGTAATTTTTATTTAATAATATTACAATAATTCAATCATTTTTGATTTTGAAAATTGAATTGGTATTTTATAAAAGTTTATAACCATAAATTTATAATTTATTTACAAACACAAACATCATTGTTCTAAATGATTTATGTTTAAAATATTTGACTTATATTTTTGATTATTTTATGTGGAAGAGAGGGGGTTTGAAACAGTGTAAGGACTGTAAGGTGATCCCGGGGGAAAGTGTGACAGAACAACATGGGTTAATGGTTATGGATATTTGGTGTAGGAAAAAGAGGGTGTACAAAAAGAAAAATATAGTTAAGGAACCGAAGATTAGGTGGTGGAAACTAACGGGTGAAAACTAAAAAATATTTATAAGAAAGCTAATTGGAACAGGGATGTGGAACATGGAAGGGAATATAAAACAAAATGTGGGAAAATGTACCAGAGGGTGTTAAGAAAGTTGCTAAGGAAGTCGTGAGCGTGAGTAGAGGTAATATGCCACAGGATAAGCAAACATGGTGGTGGGCAGAAGAAGTACAGGAGATAATATCAAAGAAAAAAATACAATTTAAGAAATGGCAGAAAAACCGAGATAGGGAGGATTGGGTAGTGTATAAAAGTTTATCTAAAGCAGCAAAAAGTCCAGTGAGTAAAACTAAATTAGAGAAATATGATGAGTTGTATGAGAGGTTAGGAACTAAAAAAGAGGAAAAAGAAGTATACAGACTAGCTAAGGAAAGAGAAAAACAATGCAAGGACTTTAGAAATGTTTGGTGTATAAAAGATGAGGATAGAAGGGTGTTAACAAAGGAAAAGGAAGTGATAAAGAGATGGAAAGACTATTTTGAGGGATTATTAAATGAGGAATTTCCGAGAAAGGCAATTGATCGTGTAGAGTGGAATTTGGGTATGGTGGATTTAATAAGGGAAAAGGAAGTGTGGAGTGCTGTGAAAAAAATGAAAAATAAGAAAGCCGTATGACCGCATGGAGTACCAGTAGGAGTATGGAAAGTATTAGGAAGTTTAGGTATACAATGGCTCACAAAGTTCTTTAATATGGTACTAATAGAAGGAAAAATTCCAGAAGCGTGGAGGAAGAGTTGTGTAGTACCAATATTTAAGGGTAAAGGAGATGTACATGATTGTGGAAATTATAGAGGGATAAAACTTATGAGCTACAGTATGAAGATTTGGGAAAAGATAATAGATAAAAGGGTAAGAGGTGAGACAACTGTTACTAGAAATCAGTTTAGGTTTATGCCTGGAAGGTCAACAATGGAGCCAATATTTTGTGTGAGACAGATTGTAGAGAAGTACAGAAAAAGAAATTGTGTATGGTGTTTATTGATCTAGAGAAGGCTTATGATAGGGTTCCTAGGGAGATCTTAAAGTGGGAATTAATGAAGAAAGGATTACCAAAGGTGTATGTGAACATAATTGAAGATATGTATGAAGGGGCTAGTACAAGAGTGAGAAGTTTGCGTGGAGAAACTGAGGTTTTAGGGTCAGAGTGGGGGTACATATCAGGGTTCAGCTTTGAGTCCTTACTTATTTTCCCGGGTAATGGATGAGATAACAAAGGATATACAGGGGGAGGTACCATGGTGCATGTTGTTTGCAGATGATATAGTACTGATAGGAGAAAGTCCTGAGGAAGTGAATGGTAGACTTGAAGAGTGGAGGGAAGCACTGGAAAGTAAAGTACTAAGAATTAGTAAGAGTAAAACAGAATATATAGATTATGATTTTGGTGAAAGGGAACACAGAGGGAATAGGGAAAAGCTAGAAATAAAGGTAAGTGGGGATGTGGTTTGAGAAGTGGAGAGGTTCAAGTATTAAGGGTCCGTTGTACAGAAAGATGGGGGTTTCGAAGAGAATATGAAACACAGGAATAAGTGTGGATGGACGAAGTGGAGAGAAGTGTCAGGTATTCTGTGTGATAAAAGAATCCCTATTAGGTTAAAAGGTAAATTTTATAAGGCAGTGGTGAGACCTACAATGATTTATGGAACAGAATGTTGGGCAGTAGATAAAAAGATAGAACAGAGAATGAGTGTCGCTGAGATGAGAATGTTAAGATGGATGAATGGAGTTACTAGAGAGGATAAAATAAGGAATGAGTATATCAGAGGTAGTATAGGAGTGGCTTTGATAGTAGACAAAATGAGAGAGAATAGATTAAGATGGCTCGGGCATGTATTAAGGAGGGAAGAGACTGAGGCAGTAAGATTAGTAAGGGAAATGTATGTTGTTGGTAAGAGGGGGAGAGGAAGACTGAAAAAGAGATGGGGGGATGTGATGGCGAGTGATATGAGGAAGGTGGAAGTAAGTGAAGAAGATGCGGGAGATAGAGTTAAGTGGAAGTGTAGGACCAGGGTGGCCAACCCCAAATAGTTAGGAGAGAATGCGAAGAAGGAGAAGGAGAAGAAAAAGAAGAAGATAGAAAATGAGTTATTAAGTTAACGACAGAATATAGTCCACTATATATACCATTCATATCTAATTGTAATATGTAACTTAACCTACCTTTTTTTATTACGAATCTCAAGAAAAAAAACTAAGACAAAAAAGTCATTTTTTTATTAAAATCATTCATTCACATAAAACACAGAATTAAGTAGGTACCTACATAAAAAGTAAGAGTTTGAGAGTAATATTATGAATGTAAGGTTTAAATAAGTACCTACCTATGTAATTTTTGACAATATTAACTTTCAATAAGTATATATAAATGTAACTTATAAATATAATTTACAAGTTGAAAGAAACATATTATTATAGGTACATACCTATAATATTATTGTATTATATAGGCTTTTATTATGTTGTCATTTCCCTATTTAAATTGTTTATAAATACCTATGTCACAGGGATATAATATTGATAACTAGGTAGGTAATAACATAGAATAGAAAATATTAATGGTAATAAGTAATAAACAACTTTAGCAAACTAAGTTTTTGTTTTGTGTCATTATAATTGTTGTAATACTGTAATAAGTATACACAGTTGAAATTTAAAAGTATATTATTTTTGTGATTTTATGTTTACAATAGTTTATAGAATAACTGCAGTCAAAGTGCTCAAGTGTATTTTAATATATTCTATTGCTATACTCAGTAATATAATACAATTCCTAGTTAATAGTCAATCTCATTATAATTAATACCTTTTAACAAATTGTGAAATGGAGAAAGGATACTTCCACTTGAAAAATATATAATATTAGACACCCCAAAAAATGTTGTTTTTTATTCGGTCGATTTGACCCAAAATCGATGTCTATATAGAAAATATTTTGTATATATGGTAGGTGAAATGCTAAATTTAGATATTTAAGATGGAATACAAACATTTAAAATATAATAATTTAGTAGATACTTTTAAATGTAAACATTTTGTAAATAAAAATTCATGTAGCACCTAGAACTAATGAATATGACTGTATAATATCAAGTATATACACATAGACAATGAATAAATAAGTTTATTTTAAATATGAATTGTTATAGCTGTTAGATAGTCTTAATAATATATTGTCATGCTGATTTTTCAATTGCAAATTAAATTAAAAAAATATGTTATTTAAAAATAACGCAGACCAAGATAAAAACAATATTCTAGAATAAAATTTAGATAATTTACTATAACAATTTCCATTTACTGATACTTTGGTTCCAACTATATTGTAAAATTGGAAACGTTAATAAATAAAATAATTCTAAATCTAATAATTATTTCCACTAATAATAATTATATACTTTATAATAAGACTTAATAAAAATGTGTAGTTAATATTCGATAATAGATTTGTTTATTAGACAAAAAATACTTTTATTAATCATATATTATATAGTCAAATAAAAATATATTATTAATTTTTATAATAACAGTAATTATTAATTAATAATGATTCATTTATTCAATATAAAAGATGTATAAAAATTAAAAACAATACGAAAATGTTGCAGTTATGAATTTAACTTGCCCAATTCGGAACAATTGGTTTAAATACCCATTGTTGATTAGCATTATTAGGATCACATGGTGTTAGAATCAATTGGCTAGTTGATGGATGAACACTAAGACACTTTCTTCTTATTGTGTGTAATAACAATTTGTTAGTCTAAAAAAAAAAACAACAAATTACATTAGAATTTACAATTAAATCTACAACAAAAATAAGTACAAGCAAATCACTTATAAATGATTGGGAAGTGATATCACCTATTATATAAATATTGGTTGTCATGATGTAGATATACTATTAGTGAAATTACAAATACTGTAAGTGGTTTGCATTGTATGATCTATCAATGAATTGCTTTATTTACAAATTAGTCAATTTAATATATAAAATCTATTCAGACATAAATGGAAGTTAATCAATATCGTTTTTTCGGTTCTCTAACAGAATAGTGTAGTATTATTAATTTAGATTTAAAATGAAAGATAAATCATTGCATTTTAATTTTCACGGATATGTAAATATTATTATATATTTTATTTGTAGACTTTATACCAAACATTTTAAATTACACTAATTTAATTAGTAATTTGTAAATTATTTTGCCCATGTTTATAAGGAGTTTATTGTAATTTAAATTTATAAGAAATACCTATACAATTTAGTTATAAAATTAAAAATAACATTACACTATTTATGAATAATTTAATAATAATAAAAAATATAATATTTATTATTATTAATATACAATTATATTTATATTAAAATATAATATTTCAGTTAGTATAAAATAATTGTAAATTATACATACAGATTCATATTGCCAGGGTCCATCAACAGTTCCTATAGGACATACAACTAATTTTACATTCTGCCGATCAGCAGCAATACAACGTTCACCAACCCCAAGCTGTCCTTTTGTGTTCAATCTAAAAAGCTGTAAATATGTTAAATTTAAATAAAAAATAGCATTAGAATTACGCTCCATACATAATAAATAATAAAAATACTTTTTATATACCTATCTAATAATTTATTATTATTTTGATATTTGTATTGTAAGGTTTTTATTTTTTTAATTTAAAGCAAAACTATTAGATCAATAATAATTTGTATATTTTATTGAATTTTTAGAAAAATACTATACATTTTATATACAACTAATGGGAAATTAAGTTATTTAAAGTTAATATATGTTAAATTTCCAATCCATAGTTAGGTTTGAGGTAGTATTAAATAAGTAAATATTTATTTTATCTAAAAATATGTTAACAGACAACATTGTAAATTTAATACTTCATTTCCCTTGCTTAGAATCTAAAAACTATATTTAATGAGTAATGACTTATTTGTTTGCTATTATTATTTATTATAATACACATATATTTTTATAAATCATAATAACAATGGTTATTACCAAAACCCAGGAAATAGAGAAAAAATTAATGTATTTTAAATACTTTATTATAATAGTTAGTGGTATTATAAATAGTATATATTAAAATATGATGTATAATGTAGGTATATATTTACTTATAGCATAGGTATCTAATTATACACAAACACAACATTGATCCTGCATTGTAATTTTTTTCAAATCAAATATGAAACTATTATTTTAATGTTGTCAATGTAAAAAAAAAAAGATAATACAATTTCACAATTTATATTTAAAATAATACATTTTTTTATATTAATTATTATTCAAATATCATTAGATTTCATAACCGTAATAAATATACATTTTTATTTAAATTAATGCTTTTAACGGAGAAATGTGATTCATAATATTAATTGAAACCTAAAATTGGTGGTGCAGTTAGTGTGCAGAAATGTCGCTCATGCAATTAAATTGAATATGTAAAACTACATCAGTTCCCTGAATTACGGTCAAATTGAATATGTTTTTGTACACTAAGTACATTGTCTCATTGAGTACAAAAAGTGTAATAAATTGAATTGATATAATTTTGTACCTGATTATTTCCTTGTCCATGGCATAATTCTAAACCAACTAATGATGGTGGTTGATGACCTCTGGTATCTAAGCAAGTAGTTTTGCCAATATTGCGTAACTGAATATAAATTTGTATTAAATTTAATTATTTTATATGTAATTAAATAAAGTACTTACTTCTCCCCAATGTAGATTTGGTGGAAGTTCAGGAAACTTTTTATATACATCAAATGCAACATTTTCCATAAACCATGAAAAATCTTTACATTGAAGTTTATCTTTTAATTCTAATTGTTTACTTATATCACCCATGTCTAAGTAGCTAGCTAATGGCTCACGGGTATAAAAAAATTCTTTATGTTTATCATCAAACCATGTTTCAATCACACGTTTATAATTCTAAAACATTAAAAATAATTCATATTATTAAAAAAAAAAAAACATTTAGAAATATACAATTCATACATAAGTTATTAATGGTCCTTTGACCTTTTTCCCAAGTTCTCCAAAATTATAAGGCATAAATCCACGGTAAACATGTCCAACATGGGAACAAGGCACCCATTCAATACTACCACCACACTGCCAAATCTAAAAATAATAATAATTAAACACATAAAAATGCATTAATAATAATAATAATAAACCTAACCAAACCTAACAAGCAGATAATATTTAATCATTACTTTAATAGAAAGTCACACAAATGTGGGTGTGACTTTCTGTCTCTATCTATCTAGTGGCAACACAGCAAAATTACACTACGCAAAACAATAAATGTGGTGTCTACGTTAAAATTAGAGTTAAAACATCTATTACTAATTTTAAAAAGAAGAATATTTTCTAGAAAATTACATCCTTGTAAAATATTGTGTATCAAAGAAATTATAGGGTTTTAAGTTTTTCTTTTTCTAAAACACAGTAACTTATTTGATAAACAATATTTTACAAAAAGAATATGTAATTTTTTAGAAAATATTCTCCTTTTTAAAATTGATTATAGGTGTTTAACTCTAATTTTAACAGACACCACATTTATTGTTTTGAATAGTGTAATTAGATGGATGGAGATAACAAATGCGGGTGCGATGTCCTTAAGCTATTTGAAAATTAAGATATTTAGTCTGTAATCTATACATAGGTATATTATTTAACACAATATAATTTAAAGGGCCTGGTGCATGTATTATTTTATATGCAAAAACAAGCCTTATAGGAAAAATGCTCGCACCTCATACATTAATTAAATTTTTTTTATATCTAAGAAGATTTTTTACAGGTTGTATTGAACTTTGATTTTCGAAATTCAAATTTCAGAAGATGTAATAAATCTCTGAAAGACTTTGTTGTTTAAATTTAATCAAAGATTGGAATCCAATGTACCTTGTAGAAAGTTTCCTTAAAAAAAAAAAAAAAAATTGAAATCCATATTTAACGAGATGAGATCAATTTATTCTGTATAGCATTATTGATTTACACACAAGTCAGTTTGTGGGGGTGCTATGGTAGAAGTAGTGGAAAACACTCATACTAACAACCATTTACTACTAACACAATAATGCAAGCTCGGACCAGCGCTACTTCTACTGTACATACAATTCTAAGAATAATAGTATAGTAGTTTTCATTATTCAATGAGATATGAGGGATTTCAAATATTTGTGTGACATCATTGTACTCTAAGACTTAAAGTGATATATTTTATTAATTTAAAACGTTACGTTGCTCAATTTTCACCATTATTAAAAAAATTATTTTTATTTAATATATATTTATCTACTCGAGACAATGGTGGAATTTGAATTTGAATACAGAACTTAGTTTATTTTAAATATTTAAATACAACTCCAAGAGAATTTTTATTTTTGAAATACATACATCACATAGCATTGTGGTTACTGTAAAACCAGCCAAACAACTTTTTGATATAGGTAATAACATAGTCTGCCAAGTCGTGGCTATTCAGTTTTTACATCATACCATTAAATATTAAAAAAAAATTCTATATTGAAATTCGAATTCCATCATTGTTTTAAGGACATCAGGTTAAAGAAGAAATACTACGAAAATATTATTTTATGTTCTTTTAATTATCGTGTGAAACAATCAACTTCATCATGAATAAGATAGGTCTCTACTAGATGTTTCTGACTACCATAAACATTAAATTATGATTAAAAAAAACAATTTTTTGTGGTGTATGCTCTTTTAAATATTGTTTTAATTTTTTTCCAGAATTTAATGATAAATAATTTCTTTCAAATAAAATGATTCTGAGTGAAGCTTCAGCATATAAGATGAGTATTACTATCGTTAATAACTAAAATTAAATCTTTTATGATGAAAAATACTTCAAAATTGCTATAAATAGCCCAAAAGTAGGAAAACATTTTTTATATATTGATTTTGTACATAATATATAAATTTTCGGTGAAAAATTTGAGTCTATAGACTGATTTTCTTCTCGTCATTCATATCACATGGAAATAATATATGTTGTCAAAAAATTGAAATAGGTATTATAATAAGTTAAAGTGGCAAATAAAAATATATGTGAATACCAATTTTTGAAAATTTTTTATATATAGCTAGAATGGCATATTTTTAACACTGTATACAATTTTCAAGTCTTAAAACATAAAGTTGTATAAATAATATTTATTATATATAAAAATATATAAATTCTTTTATAATAAAAAAAACTTCAAAATTGAAAACTGATATAAATAGTCCTACATTTTTATGTAAAAATTTCAAGACTTTAAGACCATTAATTACGGAATTAAAATGAAAAAACCATATTCAATTTTAACAAACTCATACTCTTACTGTTTTTCTTAATTTTTTGGTTGTTTTTCTTAAACATTTATTGAAAAATAAAAAATAAACTGAAAATTTACCACTCTAAAGTACCAACTAGATGTAATTTATTACTGTAAAAAGGGTAAGCATATAACAATCAGAGCACTCCTTCTGATTATTGGGTACAACCATACAAAAAAAAAACATTATTGTAAAACTAATACATTTTTCGCTTTACTCAGAATCTAAAATTAGAATATTTTAACACATTAAAAATTTAAATTTGTATACAATATTAATTTCTTAATAATATTCTAATTTAATAAATTGAATTTTTTAATAATTAATATGCAAAATATAGTATAAATCTTACTTTAAACGACAATTCAAAATTTTCTCCTCCCCAAACAAGTAGCCCAGGATCATATGCACCAATTTCTAGAAAATAATTTCTATCAATTGCAAAAAGACCACCTGCATGAGTTGGCGACCTTGATACATAGTTTGTTTCACAAAAATATATTATATTAAAATTGTTTTAAACATATAAGAGTAATAAACAAATAAATATTACTTATAAGGTTCACTTTTGTAAGTTCGTTTTTGTTCTTCTTGAATAGGTATTTCAATTTCTTTATACAACATACCCCATTCAAATATACCCCGAAACAAATGATCTTTTTCATAAACTGGGCGGTACTCCCAAGTATTATGATCAATTCCATCGATTACGGGCACAGTCATAATTTTTCTTATAAATAAAATTAATAATAATACAAGTAGACAGATATACAAAAAATTAAGAATTATTTAGTCAAATATTAAAAACAATACCTATCTCTGGCAATGGGTGCAATTAGTGGTGGTAACCAATTGTATCCAACTTCACAATGGGCGTCCAAAAATAATATTACTTCACCTCTAGCATTTAAAGCACCCTTTGAACGAGTTCTAATCAGTCCTTCACGTTCAGAGTTTCTAATTAATCTTACTTTACCATTAAATTGTTCAATATAATATTCCAATTTTTTTTTTAAATTTTCTGATAAAAATAAAAATAATTTTTAGTTAGGTTTATATTTTACTATTATATTAATTACCTTTATTACTAAAGTCATCAACTAAAAGAATTTCTTCCAAAAATTGAGGTGGAGTTCTATTAAGAATGCTGTGTACAGTTCTCAATAAAGAAGACCAACCTTCATTATGAAATACTAATATTACACTAGTACGTGGTAATTGTTCAGGATACGTCCAATATTTACACCTAGAAAAATTTTAATATTTAAGAAGAAAATATTGAAAAAGAAAAAATACCCGTTAAAATAAATAATTTAGTATTACTCTTCCATGCGTTGATCTGGAACTGATCTATTAAGAGAGATATCATCTGAGCAAGCCATATTCATACCATACTCAGATAAAGATTGCAGTGCTTCATTTTCTCTGTCACTAGGCACATGATAAGCTTTACCTCCTTCACCTGGACCGGGTTTGTCTGTAGAAGTAGGATGTTCAAAATTACCTAAGATTTGATCTCGGTAAATTGGTATCTAAAAATTATATAACTTTGTAATACTTCTATCAATAAGGATATAATTAAAATTATGCACTACCTGATTTGTAAATTTAGAATGTCTGATAAATGTTGATACACGTGAATTATGTATATTTTCTGAACGATGGTATAAAGCCAATAATAATAATAATATTATGACAGTCCCAATAGAAATTTTTGCAAATTTATTACGTTTTAATTGAATAATTCTAAATCTCATAGACATTTTGGATATTAGAACATGAATACCTACATAAAATTGAATTATTTAAAAAACATATAATCATTTATTGTTTACCTATAATAATATTATGTAATACATTTTTTTTATTATATAATATAATTAAAGGTTATAATATGTACTAAATCTAGTCTACCTATAGTTAAGCGTATAAATATTTTTTTATATAGGTAACTTACATTAGCGACACAAATTTCGATTAAAGTAGTTTAGTCCTAAAATATATAATCAATTAAAAATTAAAAACCATGTTTAGGTTTATTACAATTAGGTATACAAGCAATAATTCAAAAATACTATTTTACAAGAGAATAATTTATTTTATTACGATTAATGATATTTATTTGTTGACGTATTAAATTTTGAAAATGTTGTTTTTGTTTGTGTGATAATGTAAATAATGATAAGAGAAATACCCATTATCTGTGCCAATAGTGTACCCACGAATTAAGATAGTATACTATCTTAATTCGTGAGTGTACCCAACACAGGTTGTAGATATACAATCTATCTATCTACAACCGTGGTACTTCTATTCTATGGTGGTACCCAAGGTGGATTTATCAGGTGTTAACACTCGGCTTATCAGTTGAGCGAAAATATTACACCAGTTACGTATGCCGCTAGGGTCACTAGCTACTAGTTATTAGCTACACCGAGTGGACCTAATAACTTTTACACGTATTTATATAGACAGATCACAAATATGCAAATATGCTATTAAGTATTAAGTATTCGATTATGAAATTATTTGTTTATATCTATATGTAATAATAGTGAATACCTAAAACGATGTTAAATAAATATACGTAAACATATCTATTATAAACAGTAATTTATTATACTTGTACAAATGTATTGTTATTTTTTTAAAATATGTAAAATATTATGCTGTAGTTCGTATTTTTTATTTGAACGGAGATAATATTATTTTAATTTTTTATGTATAGTTCCACAGCTGCATAATAATATAGTTATAACAAATTATGAACATAATGTTAGATATTTATATAAAATTTTAAACGAGTATAAAAATACGTATGTATTATATTATGTAATTATATGAAAGTTGTATACATTGTTACACAATAATTATTATTTTAATAATTAAGAACTTAAAATTTGGTGTTAATCATTAACACCTGAACTAATAATAATATTGTGTTAAAAAAATTGTATTGAATATATTCAATAAATATTAAATACCCACAATAAATAGCAACAAAAACGATTAAAAAAAAAATCAAAGATTATATAAACACTATAAAATTACCTATACCTATTTTTAAATATTATTAAACGACGTATATTTTATTGTATTATTTAAAAATTATTATTAAACATTGACATACATTTTATTGTCTTACCTATTTAAAAATTATTCTTTTAACATTGATGTATATTTTATTATATTATTTTAGAAATATTTTTAATCATTGACATACATTTTATTGTATAATTTTAGAAATATAATTTAACAGTTGTTTTCATATTAAATAATAATTAATAATTATAAATAATAAATAAACATATTTATTCAATCCAGTAGTTATTACTTTAGTCTAAATTTTAACTATGGATATTATATTCTAATAATCCATGTAAAAAGTAAAATATTTTGAAGTATAGGTATTACAAATAAAATCCCATTCTTCTTCTTCTCCTTCGCCTTCTCTCCCAACTATTTGGGGTCGGCTACCCTGGTCCTACATTTCCACTTAATTTTATCTCCCGCATCTTCTTCACTTACTTCCACCTTCCTCATATCACTCGCCATCACATCCCCCCATCTCTTTTTCGGTCTTCCTCTTCCCCTCTTACCAACAACATGCATTTCCTTTACTAATCTTACTGCCTTAGTCTCTTCCCTCCTTAATACATGCTCGAGCCATCTTAATCTATTCTCTCTCATTTTTTCTACTATCGAAGCCACCCCTATACTAAATCTCATATACTCATTCCTTATTTTATCCTCTCTAGTAACTCCACTCATCCACCTTAACATTCTCATCTCAGCGACACTCATTCTCTGTTCTATCTTTTTATCTACTGCCCAACATTCTGTTCCATATATCATTGCAGGTCTCACCACTGCCTTATAGAATTTACCTTTTAACCTAATAGGGATTCTTTTATCACACAGAATACCTGACGCTTCTCTCCACTTCGTCCATCCACACTTAATCCTGTGTTTCATATCTTCTTCGAAACCTCCATCTTTCTGTACAACGGACCCTAAATACTTGAACCTCTCCACTTCTCCCAGCACATCCCCACTTAACTTTATTTCTAGCCTTTCTCTATTCCCTCTGTGTTCCCTTTCACCAAAATCATAATCTATATATTCTGTTTCACTCCTACTAAATGCCATTATAACTAGTAAGTATTAGGCCCACTGAGTGTAGCTAGCGACTCTAGTGGCGTTCGCAACTGGTGTAAAATTTACGTTCATACTAGTGTTAGTCGGCGGGGGAGAGTGTTGACACCTAATAATCCGCACTTTGAGTGTACCCATTGTCCAGTACCAAATTAGATCAGGATGGTATTTAAGAAGGTCATATTTCGATTTTTCTTTAAACTGGTAAAACTACCCCGAAAAATACGATTTCTTTATGATTCTGAAAATAATTATTATAAATCTTTAAGACACCGAATATATAATTTAGTACTATATTGATGGTGATATTTTCAGTTTTTTTTTTTCAAATTTATTTTATCATTATATCAATTATAGATTTTGAGATCCTAAAGGGGATAATTCTAGGCTTATTAGATTATTATGTTAATTTATGTATATTACTCTAACCGTAGGTATTCAAAAATGTCAGAAGAGGACGTTACACCAATAATAAGTAGGTAGGTTGTAAAAACACGTCCACGAAAAACCAATGAAATTACCTCTAGGCGGGATCATAAATATTTACCTGTTTAGTAGTTTCAGTATCAAACAGTCTCCTTTTAGTTGGTGGATTTCGTTTTTTTTTTAATAAGTTTTGATAAATATTTAGTTTAGGTTAGCACGTTTTAGATTTATTTAAAATAAATTTTACATTATGAATTTTGATCATAAATCTTATCTCACAAACAATTTAAGGTATAATGTAAAACTAATCTAATAGGTAATTATTAATTTATAGGCAAGTAAACACACCACAATTTTATCGTTGCCAGTACCTGACTCCCAAGTTCTTATAATTTGATTCCCAGTGAAATGTTTTACACATATCACTGTTTTTGGACCGACAACCAAGTTCATACGAGGTATTGCTTTAAATAAAAATAATGAAACTTTTTTAGGGTTTGATTTGTAACCAGACTTACAATAAACGACAAAACACAATGCCGGCTTATTGTAAAAATGTATACTAATTATATTTTACTTAAGTACCTATAATATTATAATAAATATAAATGAATATAAAAGGTAAAAATATACCTATGTTAATTCGTAAATAAAAAAACAATAAACCACGATCAACGAACTCTAGTCTATGTATAAATCATGTGAGGAAGTTACAACAACATAGTTAATGAGCAGCGCCAACCTAGTGGTAAAAACTTGAACTAGATCATTCGTAATCAGTTGTGACCCGGATACTCATAGATAATAGAAGAATGGATAGGCCCAAGGTGGATCTATAAGGTGTAATCCCTCCCTTTAAACGCCATGAGGAAAAAGTGATTGAAATTTTTACACCACTTAGAGCGCTGACTACCCGATGAGGTCCAAAAATTTGAAATACATAGTGTATGTTTATAAACGAAAATGAGAACACATTAAATATTATAAATTAAAACTTATTTTCCCAGACTATTATAAATATTATTATTTAAAAAATTGTCAGTGTTTTTATTAAATTAATCTAATTAATTGTAATTGTTAAAATAAAAGACTAAATATTTTTATTGTTTAATTTATAATGCAATTATTATATAAAAATGTAATAGTAATTTACAATGGAACTATATAGGTACTTACTATTAGTTTAATAAAACAAATATCTCAGGCATAGTACCTATACTTAGTTTGTTTACTTGAATTTTGTTTTATATTTCCAGTCTTGTAAAGTATTTGAATACTTTTTTTTGTATTCGAATACTATTTTAAATACTTTGAATAAAAAGTATTCAAATACGTATTCGGAATAAGTTTTTTCGTATTTTTATTCACTATATAATTACTTTTTTTCTGAACTCGATGAATAGTTTCAAATTTGTGACAATACAATTTTTAAATTTAAAATCGTAGTCTTTATATGGTATATAATAAATTAATTATTAATGCAATTGATATTCACAATTCAATAATAACTATATTTAAATATTTGCTGTATAAAGCAGTGGTTGGCAACCTTTTTGGGTCCACGGCTCCTTTTGATTTTGAAATAAAATATACGGCTCCCATACGAACATTTAAAATAAACAAATTTACATTATTTATAATAATTTTAATCTAACTTTATTTAATGATAAAC